>JAGDQP010054211.1:0-13390 GCA_022664845.1 Lepisma saccharinum
AGTTTATCGCGTGCCCTGTTTTTCATGTACAGGCGCTCCCTGTCACACTAGTTACTTTCGCATAGCAACTAATAAATAAACAAACTACATAATCGACTTAATTTTTCACATTATTTTAACGTGTCTACAACAAGAATCATGCAACCATTATGTTATACAAAATTGTATTAGTCACGTTTTCGCCAAAATTGGACTTATGAGGTTCTGGCTCAGGGAGATTTTAAACTATGATTCTATGCTAATTTTTCGAAATTATGCTTCATCATGGTTTCAAAAGTAGTAATTTCCATATTCTTAGACAACTGAAGCATGTTAAAAGTAGTAAATAAAATGTTTAAAGTGCCATTATGCTTTTCGGTTGGCACTATCACGTGGGTTTAGATAATATGTCGGTTAGGCTGTAAACTGAAATAAAAAATAATAATAATTCTGTTTTTATGAAGGAATGAATTGTCTTTGAAACAATCATTTGAATTTCTAAAATTAAATAATAATATATACGAAAGAAAAGAATCGTATACTGAGTAGGGACAGATTAAAACAATGACAAAAGGGACAATATCAATGCGCTCCTTCGTTTGTGTATATACCCCAAGCGGTAATTTTAAGAAAGAAAACAATTTTCTGATGAATAAGTTAACACTAAGTTGGTTACGCTGCATACAGACAAATTTGTACTGAAGGAAATATGTGCTCAAGGACACCATGTATTTTACTGATAACTCAGTAATCGTATTTTACAGAAGTTTACGAGTCTACAATTATAATGTTTTGTGTTCGATAATTGTCGAAGTCAACACACAACAAAAACTAGTTGTCTCACCACCATGTACTTCCAGTATGTTCATGGTCGATCATCAATGTTGATCACCACATAGTTCCCATAATTTATTTTATGCATTAGCAAACATAGTTCCCTCATAAAATATTTACAATTTTTAACGCTTAATATTACAGAACACTTTCAATATTTTCCGTGCACTGGGACTTAGTATTATTTGTTGCAAATGGCGTCTTTATTGAAGTTTCTCTAGCAAAGCTAGAACATTTATAATGTATTTAAACTGTTGAACCGATTCTTCACATTCATACTAAGCCGTATCAGAGTTGTTTAGCCGTGATTAGTGCTTTTATAATTGAGTGAGACGAAATTGGAAAACATTTCATATAGGCTGATTCACACATATACCGTAGAACTGCATATCTTCCGTGCTGTGGTCTTATTATTCACACATACGTTTACGACTGTACTACGATTGTACTGTGACTGTGTCAGACTGTGACCTTGGGGAATTACTTTCAAAACAAGAAGGTATGAGCACAGTCCTATATGTGTGTGAATAAAAAGAGCTTTCAAATACATTTTAAATGAAATAGGGCTGATTTTCATTCACCCAAATCGCAAGCAACGCAAGATTGAATAAAAATCAGGCTATAGACTACGAAGAGACTACAAGTAACACAACACAGTAGGCGCACGGTCAGTGTACAGTCGTGATGATCACAATAGTAACGACTCAAAAAGTTTTAATGTGCTAAGTTGTAGTTTTGCTTCATTTTTTCTGTCAAAAACAATTTTATTCGCACATATCTATTATTAATAAGTTAGTTACGAAGGGTTAGGTTAGGTTCGGTTCTTTTCGTTTCATTATACCCGATAGGACGCCACCATTTTAAACGTTGGATTACGATAGTCTTTACTATTAAGATCCGCACGTGATGCACAGTTCTATATGTGTGAATCAACCTTAACAGGAAGGTTTTGTGAAAACTGAAAAGAAATATATATATAAGAAAAGAACTAAGCGTAATATTGAGGAAGTTTCTATTAGACATTTTATATTTTCTGGTTCTTATTAATATTTTTTATGTATGTGCAATAAAATAGAAAAACAAATTATAAGTATTTACTATAATGAGAAACTTCTGTAAAATTTCCCTTCTTCAACTTATTGAAAAATTAGATTTTAAGCTTTTTAGGATATCGTAGAATGGGATAACTTTGATACCTTGTGTCACTTTACCAGCACTGGACCATTGAACTTTGGTGGTTCTAGATCACAGATACACTTTGATATTCACCTTGACAACCTCATACACAGTTCCTCCCAAGGCAGTACGTAGTTATAAAACTATGAAAAAACATCAAAGCTATAAAAGTCAACAATTTTGTTGCCAAAGTTACCCCATACCAAAGTTACTCCATTCTACGGTCCTATAAGGAAACAACCCTGTAATTTAGCCATATTTGACCTAATTTATATATAAAAGAAGTGCATGCAAGGTCGTTATTGATGACAGAGAATGAAATTGTTTAATTACGCCTGGAACTTTAGTACTTGAAATCGAAAGTAGGTTAAATTACGTATCTTCATGTTAGCACATTCTTTAGGGATTGCTCATTACGCGAGTTAATACAAACAGAACATGCCTTTCCATGTCATTGGTAGAATATATCGACCATTTCTATTGATTCTACATGTAAACAAACGGATAAATATAGGTCACTACGTATAAGAGACACATGCAATGCACAGTGCGGCCGATTCCAAAAAAAGCTGGCCAAAATTCCAAGAAAAAAGTAACTAGTTAGTTTTTTTCATGTTGGGTTGGTTACAGTACATCTGTAATGGTCAGAATTTACTTATGAACGTGTTTATTTCCTTTTACCTGTCCCAGAATTAGAGTCGCAAAGCTACCTTTGTTCGATTGGAATCGATTGTGTTACTAAGGCAGTAAACCACGCACGTGTTGAAAGTTGTATAAAAACTTTAGTTTGAAGCAGATCATAATGAAATAAAGTGGAATCAACGTCTGAAAGTATGTACAATATATATAAAAAAGTTACGAAATAATAATTTATCAAATAAAAATTATTAGTGAAACAATAATTGTTATTGATTTTTATTACTTGAAATCTTAAAAGAAAACAATACGTTATTATGAAAAAGTTATGTTGCTCCGCTGTCAGATATATTTTCTTCAATATAAAACAAAAAAAATTCTGCCCGAAGTTGCCCCTAAGTTTTTTTAATTCATTTTTTTGACAACCACATACAATATAGACCCATGGTCACTGACTGACTGACTCATTCATCATAATTCCCAGGCCAACTTGTACACTGAATGCGCAAACGACTCAAAGATTGAGAGCCACACAAAGATCAATGGATAGATGCATGCTAGGAATAACCAGGAGGGACAGGAAGACAAATGAATGGATTCGCGCACAAACAAAGGTAGAGGATGTAATCAAGACTGTGAAGAATATGAAGTGGAAATGGGCCGGTCACATAGCTAGACGAACAGATGGAAGGTGGACGACTAATGTACTACATTGGATTTCCTAGAGAAAAGAAACGACCGAGACGACGTCCAAATGTAAGATGGGTAGATGAAATCAAGCGTTTTTCAGGATCTACATGGATGAGGATAGCAGCAAACCGAGATATGTGGAAAGAAAAGGGGGAAGCCTTCATCCACCAGTGGATGGAAAACGGCTGAATATGATAATGACATATTGAAATGCCCCTCTCGTTGTACTGAGCTTACCTGTGGTGTTTCGTACGTTGTGATGCTTCAGATAATAGACCTATATCTAAAAGCGATACTGGAGTGTAAAAAGTTAATAAATATATAAAGCCAGCGAGCGGTGAGGACAGTCAATCTCGATTGTCCACTTCCAGTCGAAACCAATATGGACCAAATTTTCACTTCGAACTCAGTTCTTACTCTTATTAACTCTGAGCGGGCAGTCCAATTTTATTAATATCTTAATTGTACCACAATAAAACGTAAATACATTTATATGCACAGTCCGGAACATGCGTGACTAAATAATTCAGACATAAATAAAAAAAAAACGAACCGCACGGCTATAGCAAGCATAAAAAACTAAGATATAACCAGGCAAGTAGCTAAGGGGTGGGGGTGGGGGCTGTGGATCAGCCCCCTAAAATTTTCGTAGCTCCCACGTACCAATACTTTACATACTTGTATGAAAATTAAAAGGCCAAACATATACTTGGTATAATTGTAATTATTAATGAGCTAATTAAATTGTGTTCTTACACAAACGAAATTTTTTTTGAACTGATACAATTTAAGGATTCCCAGATAGCACTCAAACTTTTTTTTTAAGTTTGGACAAGGTTTGGTATTGCAAGTTTGTACAAAGTTTGCCATTGCATTGCTGCAAACTTGCTAGTGAACACATGAGAAAATTTGGTACAATCTTCGCACGCGAAGCTTGCTCCGAACTTATCATGTTAAACATCAAGCCTATGATGAAAAAAAAAAATGCTAATGTCTGGATTAGAGCTCTAGCTTAGGATCTTCAGTTTTGTTTGTAATCGCTCACTCTATTCACTGCTCTATTGCGCCACTCCTGACTGTCTTCTGTTTTACTAGTCTTTTTTATGTCACGAAGACAGCTTCTTAAATAAGTGGACTGTAAAATTCTTAACTCTGAAAGCTCAATGATCGTGTTTTAGAACTATGAAGCCTGCTTCGTTGATTTTCCGCAAGCGAGGCTCTTCAGGAATATCATAATGTTGTGTATACTTTACTGCTCGGGTCGATAACATGTTGCGCTTTTGGTCTTTGTGTTTTGTATAATGAAAGGAAAGAATAATTGTGTAACTTTGTGTACAATTTTGAAAATTGTGTAAAATGCAAAAGAAGAAGAAGAAGAAGAAGAAAATGGGAGGAAATATTTATTTATAAGTACGAACAGAAAGAACTTATTAACATTTGAAATTCGGCTTTCCAATTAGTAATCCAACAAGAAACATCACTGTTAATTTATCACTGTAAGGAAAAAATAGTGCCAGTCGAAACTTGGTTTAAAATAGCGCACTATCTGTGAAATTGGCAGCCAGTTTGTTTGAGAAATGTCGTCGACTCGAAAAGTACCCACATAGCAAAATGACGTCCCAGGGATATCTGACGGATCTCCTGGCAGGATATCGGGACGTCCGTAGGACGTCCTGTTTAAGTCCCGTTTACATCCATGGGACGTATAGTTATAATTAATCCTGCGTATAACTATACGAAGGCATATCCTTCGTATAGTTATAATTAATTAAATAATAATAATAGTAAGGTCGATTTAATTTATAGAAATTCCAGGTAGGTAATCCCGCACGGCTTTCCGGGGGACATCCAGGGGACATCCATACGGGATGAACTGTTTGTATTGCCCACAGAGTTATCCCACGGACGTCGCTATGGGAGCAGGACCATTCTGACGGTAATGGGATCTAAATGGGACGTCCCAGGGACGTACTCTGCTATGTGGGTAAAGTGTAGAATATATCATTATGCTACTCTTGAGGTGACTCGCTTGTGAAAATCACGAATCAGCCTTCTTCACAGCTCTACACAGGATCAATAAGCTTTCTTAGTTTCGAATTAAAGTCTACATAAATGCCTTTATAACAGAAACTGTTTTCGTAACACAAAAGGACTAATTGTACTTCTTTCAGCAGAGTAATAGGTAGAACGGCGAACAAGAAACAAATCTGAAGGTCATGAGTTTCGCACTGCAGACTAAAACCTTTTCTCGCTGCAGGTTCGATGTTGGTCTAGCAACGTGTTTAAAAGCAATGTTTGTAGCACGTCTGGTGTGTAAATTTGACATCCGTCAACTAGCAAGTTTGCTGCAAGATTGTAGCAGCCTTGCAATACCAAGTTTTCTGTGCTATCTGGGTTTTGCTCAATATTCAAAATGTCTTAATCTTTTGGACTTATGATTTTTTCCCGTTCTTCCTAATTCAATGAACGGCCATGAGTAATTGTGAAGATCAAATGGATATTACGAGACGCACTCAAACGTGTATCTGTATAGCCGACCTGGTAGTCGTGCTGTTTGGGGCGCTCGAAGGTATCGTGTTCAAATCCAGGCGGGGGCATGGATGCTTGTTTGTGGATTTTAGAGACTTAACAGCTAATGGACTGGAGACGGGCCGAAGTCATTACTTACTAAATGGCATAAAAATACAAAATTTAATTTTCAAACGTGTACAAAAGCACCTTAGAACTCAAAGGGTTCTCCAGATCCTTTATCTGAGAAATATTATTTAGCTCTTATGAATAAAAGAATACACTTTATACATGATTTAAGAAGTAATTTCCTGTAGGAAATTCCAGAAAAGGAGACCTTGACGAACTCTTTCAGAGTTGCAAAATCATTTTGCAAGTTTTTTATAAGAGAAATATTACAAAATAATAATCAAACATGAATTAACGTCTTGTGATAACATAAGGGCATTGTTAGACGTACCGGGTGCGGTTCTCAAGCCGTGTGCCTCGTTTTAAAATTTACAGAAGAAATTAGCTACCGTTTGCGAGTGTCTCGGCATATTTTTTTTTTTTAGTTTCATATAAAAATATATGCTCTCTAGTAATATTAAAGAACATATTCTCGAAAAATAAACATTGAAGTATTCCCCTTGAATAAGTTTTTCAGTCTAACTATACCACCAACTTAGCTTCTTTGTGCAATAAATAGCTCAACTAAACCAGCAAAAACTCTGGGATCACAAAGTCGATTCCTGCCTGGGGCAAACAATTAACATTCTTGCATGACGTCGGCAAATTTCCCCTAAAAATATAGTGACGGTTTAACATATAAAAACACAAAAATAGCTTAGATCCCTGAGGGTTACTCAATTTCTTATAATATACATAAACATATTTAAAAAAAGTACTACAAACGTTCTCCACAGACATAACTATGTGTATTTAATTCAATCGCAGCTGGGAGAAATATAAGAATGGAGGTGAATAAACCGACCTGAAAGACGAAAGACTAAAAAGGTTTGTTCATACCAGGCAAATGTCGGGATTGCACCTTCAACATAGGCCTTGGCAGACACCTTCCCGAATCTTTTTCCCTCCCCTCCCGGCCTGAACCGTAGATGTCTAGCGACCATAAATAATGTTCAATTCATTAAAAAGGTTTGCAGAAAAAGATAGCAGATTAATCACTTGCTATACTTTCCAAAATTTGCACTCGAATGATCCAAACCTTTACTATTTTTTTCTCTCTCTCTTTTGACAACATCCGATTTTCAATAACTTTTCAACCACTTGGAGTAAAAAAGAAAACATTTTTTTTTTTTATGTATAGAGCGACATCCTATGAAGCTTTTAGATATTTAAATTTGGTTCCACATTAATTTCTCTTTGACAAAAAAAAAAAAAAAAAAAAGCTACCGTACTTTTTCAAATATCCGATTTTGGGGATACTTTTAATACTGAAGGACTAAAGTAACAAGCTGATTTTTTACCACATAATGGACTCATAGGCAAGTAAAAATAAAAATATAAATCACATTGTTACTAGTAGTCCGTCACTCAATTTTTTATTACCAGAATTAAAAAAAAATACCCGTGTTTCAAGAAACCTACCAGAAGAAAGAGCGGACTAAAATGTTTCCAACGACGCTATGGTGAGCAATCTAGCTCAAATAGGAAATACAAGCTGTGTTCAACTCTAAAGGGCCATAAAATAGCGATATTCTATCCACTTTGCCTATATTACTCAAAAGGAATGAAGGGAAACGTTGTCAAAGTTTCATCAAAATAAAAAATTGTAAGGCAATGAAAAACTAAAATTTACATATTTTACGTGGAATTTTATAGTAAGAAACAATTCTGATCGTTAGTAGGGGCGAACTTGCAACAGAAGTCCAACCCAGGGAACTAAAAAGGGGCCCAGCCACAGATAACCAAGGGACCCTATTTGTAGTGGGCTCCAGAAGATACCTTTCAAGTGTCTTCAATACCCTACATGGTGGTCATATAAAAATAAACTTTCAAGGGTACTTAGGATACTGATCAGGTCTGAAAATACGAAGTATAGTGCCTTAATATGAATGTATTAGAACAATTGTGCTCCACTTACCATTAAACTTTACGTTGGTCATTCTTACGATTTGTGAAGGCCCTAAAGTGGGCCTACTGATATTTAAATTCTGCCCTTATGTTGGTCAACTATGCTAATTTTGGAAGACATTCGAAGAAAAAAAAATCCGCAATTGTTTTCCATTTTTAACTCTGCTATCATCTACTGGTAACCCTGTAGGGGAGAGTGAGACACTTTTTTCTGTAACGTTTAGTTGGCTCTGTGTGAAAATTATGACTACAACAAAATATCCCAGATTTAGCTACGAATTCAGGTATCTTTGTCATAAAAATCTTTGATGGTATCTTTACTAATGGTCCCAAAATGACCTGACTGTCACACGTGGTACACAGTGAGACACCCCGTACTATCTCACGATTCAATGAACCAAAACTACTTTGAATTAACTATAACAAGAAAGAAACTAATCAAAAAAGTAACCGCCATCTGTAAAAGTTTAATTTGGGCCAAGTGAATACGGTTAAATTGGGTTCGATCACATATCACAAATCCTCATGTTACACATTGAGACACTGTCTCACTCAGGGGTGGATTTCGGGCCTGGCCCGGCCAGGTCAAAAGTTTTCAGAGACCTGGCCGGGCCAGGCTAAATCCCGCTGTAGTCTGTTAAACCCAGTTTTGTTCTGTGGATAAACAAAATTTATTTTATAGATTCGGTCGAACTAAAATTTAAATAATGTATTATCTGAATGTTAAAGTAAGATATTAATACGTAGCTAGTCCCCGACAGTGCCAAAATTCTCACAAGCATTGTCATGTCCGCTAGCTTTGTGTTTGCTCAGTTTTTCTTGCAGAGAAACCTCTCCGTAGAACAGTTGTACAGCTCCCAAGGTACTTTTGAAGGCTCCAGGAAATTTGAAACCTGGTGCGGAATGGCCCGGCCGGAAACGCGGAAATTTCCAAGTGTCTCCACCGGTCCTTTTGTCTTGGAAGCGTAATGTTACCCACCAATAAAGAAGATCACTTACTCCACTTTTGCTACTACTTGTGGCGTTACGATCTTGCCGGGGGTCTAAAATTAGAAATTATCACACACAAGACTTATACATTGATGTAGTGTTAGTGCTATAATCTCAGCAGGCCTACTGTGTCTGTAGGGCCCTTACAAATCGCTAGAAGGGGCCTGTAATGTTTAATGATAAATGCGCAAGGCTTTAATATATTCATACTCTTTTAAGGAGCAATATTTATACGTTATTAAGACTTTGTATTTTGAGACCTGCGGCCTGTTTCACAAAAGTACTTGCCAACTTTTCACTCTTCATTTTGCATTTCCGGAGAGCGCTTACCTTCCGCCACAAACCCTTGATTCTCATCCAGTTACTGTTCTATCATTTTGTGCAAGGAGCGTGATTATACTAGGCAATATTCAATTGTTAGTAAACTTTTGACTCCCAAAACTAGGCAACCAAACGACTGTTACATATAAATATTGTGGTGGAAGGTTGGCGGTCTTGTGACAGTCCTCTGGGAATGGAAACCGAAGAGTGAAAAATTGACAAGTGCTTTCGTGCAACAGGCCCCTGATCAGGCCTTTACAAGTTATGGGGGACCCACTACCATGAACGGTATTGAAGGCCCTTCAAAGGTGTATTTGGAACCCACGCTCCACAACACCCACTATCACTAGAGCTCTTTCGTTTCCCGGGTAAAGAGGGCCCTTTGTTTACCAGTCCGTTCCTGTTTCAAATTATGTTCCATATGCTATTACGAGTGGTGTAACTAGAATTTTCGGCCCCTCTTGCAAGAAACCTTGTCCTATTATCATCTCCCACATGCAATTTAAGCCAGTGATTTATCCACACATCCCTAAGGCCCTAACATCCCTGATGCATTATTGCAAACACCCTTTTGGGAGTGTAATATTTCAAATAGTGTTTTCATACTTGTTGTAAGAAATGAATTTATAACACGAATGATCCATAACATTCCACTTATCCGTATATGCTCAGTTAGTGACGATTAAAAATAAATTTGAAAATTTCACATTCATAATGAAAGGGAAAGTTTATTATACTTTTCAGTTTAGTGTTTGGGAACGATCGTTGGAACCACACGTGCATTCAATCTCGCAGAAGCTGGAAGAATTTTGCACCCTGGTCAAACAGCCAACATCTGTAATCCCGGTACAAAACAAAGAGGTCTCTGTAAAATGTCTTCACTTTTATTATCATAAACTCGCTGAAAGCAAATGACAATTCGGTCTTCGGAGGTTCCTTCGACGTTCACTAACTTCTTTTGCCCTCTCCCTCTCTATGGAAGCAATTAATTTTGCAATACGTTGCCAATCGTCGCCTTTCAAATATACCCTCTGAACCAGGAAAAAGAGAAGATGTGAGTGATAAGATTGTGAGAGAAAGAGAGAGATAACAGGACAAAATGCTGCTAGCACTGTGGTGTACATGAAGAATTTTATGACCGCGTAAGGTTGGTGGTTGCAGAGGTTGAAGAGCGTTTACCCAGACTGGAAATGAATGGAAAGAAAGGAAGTTGTGTGAACAAACCAAGCTGAATTTTCTACCGAAAAACACAACCCAGTCGGTGTCATAATACAGTGCTTCTCCCATTGCCAAAGACAGTTTAGGGCAGGAGGGATGAGTTTCAAATGGAAAAGAAGGCACATTTTTTCCCCTTCATATTCCACCATTCAGAGTTCATTCAAAATAATTTATTGGTCTTAAATATTTTTTTCAGAAGAAGGAAGCGCTAAAGTATGTTGCTAAATACAAGACTAATAAACCCTCTTTTTGTGGTTCGCTTCCGACAACAATAGTGAACATTTTGCGCTCTCTTTCCTCGATACAGGCTGAGCGGCATTACGATAGGGAATGTTGGACATAAAATTGACATAGTTTTTTTTTTTTTACACAAGGAAGTAAATTAAAGTGTTTTACGTTTTTATTTTTGCACATTTCAAAGAGTTTCGTAAATTGGTAGCGTCCCGAATTTTCACTTTTGAAACATATCAACCGTAGGTTTGAAGTATTGTAGGGTACCATGACGCCTCAATTCTTCTGTTAGTGGTATTGGAAATATCAAGCTTTAGAGCTCATTTTCGCACGCTTTTAGAAGTCTATATCGCTGAAATCAAGCATTTATCATTTTTAATTTTTATGTCAGGAATCCGTGAAACAGTTTTGTTTGTGTTATTTTGCAACACCCTGTATACAACGAAAGGGAAGTCGTAACTTCAAATTATACACGAGAAGATGAAACAAAATGATCCTGCACAAATTAATTTCCAGTAGTCCTCGAAGTGATAAAAAAAAAATGGAACAATATGCAATGGAAAAATCTTATCAGTTACAACTAAAAAGAAATCACGTAAGTGTAAAAATACTTGTCTTACGAGAAATTTAGTTTGATAGAAAGTTATTACAACCATATTGGCATAGTTTTGTAACTTATTTCTGGATTTCTGTCACATCGCCTCTTCGGGTAAAGTCTGTTCCAAGCGGAGTCCAAATTTAATCCATTGTTGAGCTTTTTTCTCAGCAGGAAATAATTGAACTTCTAGTGTCTAGTCCATTAGCAGATATGAAAAACAAGACACGAAGAGTAAGCTACTTATATATGTAAGTGATCTTCAATGTCTGTTAGAATGAGAGCTTAATTTCTGGAGAAGCTAAAAGGCGCAGGGGTGGATTAGCCCTGTACTGGCCTCGCCGGGGTAGGTCAAAAGTTTCCAAACGCATAGCGGAACAAAGCATAATAATAATAATAATAACAATTATTATTATTATTATCCTGTAATGACCCGTTATACTGCACCAAAAATGTACCCCTTCGGAGCAGTGGGCCAGGCCAAGAAATGAAACCGAAATCCACCCCTGGTCTCACTGTGTACTACTAGATAGTGTCTCACTGTGTACCACTGATAGGAGGGTTCTACAAAAATGGCGCCTTCAGTCACAAGGTACACCCGTACTCTCTGTATTATATTTCTCTAATAGAAGAGATTTTCATTTTGAAGGTGACATGCATAGACAATGATAGAGTAGAAGGCAAGATAGCGTACAGAGAATTCTACAAAAAGGTAAGTAATTAAAACTTTCACACCCGAAAAACTAAAAATTACCTTTAACTTCAGGCACAGACGTACGGCCACGGCCTATATTGAGGTACCATCCCGGAATTTTCCGTTGATGACAGGAAAACCATCGTAAAACCTCAGTCAGGATGGTCTGCCGGCTATTATTTCGGAACAACTTTAGTTTAAGGTAAGCATCATCAAACTTATCTAATCTACAAGTATAATTCCTGTACGTACATAGATTATATTATAATGCTTACTGTCGATTACTTCTTTCATCTTGAAATTACAAAGTCTATGCTTTCGGGTTCTACTCGAAACCATTTTCCCGGCGTCGGGAAGTGGCGCCCCCATCGCCCAGTCAGTTCTACTGGCTGCAATCAGCCCTGGCAGCTCCTAAGATCGTTGCTGCCTATGGGAAGTCCAACAGAGGGGCCAAAGTGCTTCTCTGTTGAGAATTTTTACTTCCCACTTGCGTAGGGGATTGGCGACCTCATCGCAGGTCTACGGACCGCAACGTGATGACAGCATCACATAGCCCGAGCAGCAGACCATCGCTGCTCGTATACGGCGTAGGGAATTGGCGACCCCATCGTCCAGCTGGCTTTTGCTGGCTGCAATCAGCCCTCGCAGCTAACCACCTACGCTGCTTGAAAGGAGGACCAGTAGAGAGGAGTTTCACTTTCACCTCATTTTTCATCCATTGATGACTCATTATTTCATCTCCTCTTTTACTGCGATTTGATCCTCCATGCAATGCTCAAGGATGTGATAGGATGTACTTTCATTGACGCTGGCCCCTGGGGCCCGAGGAATGGGGGCGGAACCATTGGATAGCGCCTAGTTCTTAGCAGCAGATTCTTGGATGGTCTAGCTCGTTGAGACTGGGAAGTGCGCCATTGGGGAGCTCTTCGGACCTTTGGTCTCGCCAACACTCGGGGGAGTGGGTGTCCCAAGTATCCATCAGTCGGGAGTACAAGTGATTTCGACTCCAAGTCATTGGACTTCGCCTCGATTTCCAGCTTGCTGACAAGGGTGATGAGGGTAGTACCCGGCAGCCTCGTTGGCTCCTCAGAACGAAGACGGAGAAGTGTGGGCATTTACGGCTAAAAATTCATCATGGCTCCACCACATCCTAATAAGTCGCCTTCGCGCACAGAAAAGAAGAAGCCCAAGAGACAGAATGAAGAGAAAGTCACTGAAGATAATAGAAAGAAGGCGCATATAGTTACCGAAACAACCAGTGACACAGCAGAAAAAATCGAAGTAGAGGAACAGACAAGTATCGTACCGACTATCACACGATATCTTGTAATTAAAGTCAAGAATGAAACAGAAAATCCAGGTGGTTTGAAGGGGTTATCCCCTTTCATTATACAGAAACAACTACATCATGTTGCAGGTGAGCTTAAGAATGTTAAAAAGCT
>JAGDQP010054212.1:0-13389 GCA_022664845.1 Lepisma saccharinum
AAGTCTAGTATTTAGTTTCAGCTTACATCTCACCAACCTATCACTCGAGACTTTGAAACTGTTCAGAACAGATACATATTGCAGAATTTCCCTGTTATTCGATAGAATGTAGTGTATTTTCTTTTGGTCCCATCTGAGCCTTTCTATGTCCACTTCCTCTGGGGCGGTTTCTTGAAAAATGTATTGGAAATGAACAGTCTGTTGGCTTCTGAGAATTCCACTAACTTCTCTCCTCTCTTGTTTCTTTTATCAAATCCAAAATTTCCAGCTTTCGTGTCACTGCTCTGCTTGGTTTCTACTTCCGCATTGAAGTCTTCCATTACAATTTTGCAATGCGATTTGCTACTATCCAAAATCTTCTGTATCTCCTTATATAAATCTTCGACTTCCTCTGGGTGTGAGATTGTTGCAGCATACACTTATATAATTTCCATACTGTATCTCTTGTTTATCTCTATTAGTACCCATGCGATTCTATCTTAAATTCTTGCAATTTCTGTGATCCGTGTCTTCAGGTCCTTATTAATTATAAAGCCAACGCCTGTCGGTTTTCCTTTTTCTGTTCCTTTGAAGCATAACGTACGTCCTGACGCTAGTTCCAACTATTCTTCATTCTTCCTCCACACTTGTGATAGTCCTATGATGTCCTACTTAATCTTTGTTAGTTCATTCTGGAATTCTTCTAATTTGTCCTCTCCTGCAAGTGACTGACAGTTTAGAGTCGCCACGTTCTAGTTGACGTGTCGGTGTCCTGGCAGTCTACAGTCCGGGCATTTTGACCTTCTGGATTCTTGCATAACTGACCGCTGCCGTTGCCAGCTGCATTAAGTCCTCCGGGCAATAAGGCCCTCCGAGGCTGTTTCCTTACTTGTACCATCATGTGTAAAGAAAGGAGGGGTGCTGACATTTGACTCACCACGCTGTCTGATAATACTAACCAGGCTAATACTTGGTGAGCAGCCCATCCATGTTCGTTCGCCAAGCAGTTGCTTGGGTACTAACAGGCCCCACGACGTGAACGTATAGATAGGACATTAGGCGTCCCGGTTTCCCGGACTTATACAGTATATATATATATATATATATATATATATAGAAAGAGAGAGAGAGAGAGAGAGAGAGAGAGAGAGATATTAAGATATAAAATGTAGCACCACTAAAACAAAAAAAATATTTTCAAGGAAAGTCGAAGCCATATAGTTATTACGCAGTCCGCATAACACCTCCAAGACTCAGATATTGAAGCCGAATCACAATCGAATTTCTACCCAATATATCTAATTAATTGAGCAAAGCCTGTGAATGACACTTAGAGGGGACTTCTATATTAATTTATTAAACCATATTTATCTCTTCACAACAACATTCAGCCTTTCTGTGCGACAGTTCCTCAATAATAAACTTTATTGAAATAGACGTAATGCTCGAAATGGACCGGAGCAAACCGGAACGGTGTTCCGGTTCGTGAATGCCTGGAATTATTCTGTTCCGTCTCGTGAACATGGTAATCATAGACAAAACAGAATAATAGCATGTTAACGAAGGTAAAGCGTTCCGTTTCGTGAAACTTTCCATTTCGAGCCCTGGTTAGGGGTAAATTCCCCATCCTCCAGGATCTCCCAACGTGGTCATAACATTAAATTTTCAAGAATTTCCCGCTTTCACAGCAGGGCGAACAATACTTGTTTGATGACCAGCGGTAAATGTGGCAATACAGAAGACAACCGATAACACAACCAGCGAATATAATTAGCTGAGGAACCAAGGCACTGCAGTGAGTGATGTTTGTTCAGGAGAGTTGTGTGCAAATAGCGTAAACGAAGAAGTAGAATAAAGTGAAAATGTTGCTTCTCACCAAGTAAAAGAGATATTAAATTGTAAGATTTTCAGTGATATTAAAATACATAAAACTGCTACTACAGAGTCAATTATACCTGTTAGTTATGATAATATGCTGCCCTGTATTGGCAACAGGAGTATATATATAAATGTGAAAGTAATGAAATGTCGAAATATGAGAAATTTTGTATTAAAGAAGTGACTCAATCTTTACATATTGCATCTTTTAATATAGCATCTGCATCCTTGGAAACGAAATAAAATGCTTTACATCTTATCATAAATGAAGAATACACACGTACAGGAGGCGTGCTTAAACGGGTTAGATATTTCTTATTGTAATTTTAATCCAAATATTAAGAAACGTGTTGTTTTTTTTTTTGTTTTTTTTTTGTATTGGACAGACTTAAATTTAAAGCAAATTACAAAACATCTATCAAGGAGAATTAACACTGGTATTGTAAGCAATATCGTAATTATGTGCGTTTATATATCGAGCGAAAACCAAAACCAAAACACAAAACATAACTTTTAATGTGAGGACGTGGTTGTGAATTGAAAAAAATACAAAAACTCTAGTATTATCTGCGGTTTCGACGTAATTGCAACGATCTTTCTTCAGTATTTCAATATGGTATATGCTTGGCGATATGGAAAAGTAACGCTGTAAATTCAACATTTATACCCAAGAGGAACCTGCAGTTTGCATATTTACTATAACTCAGGTTTGAAAGATAATTTCTGACAAATAACCACTTAAATACTGGGTTTTCCGATCATTCTGGAATAATCACGACCTTTAATGAAACATTTTCTCTTTTCTTATATGTGGTTAATAATATCAGGCCCTAATAAACAGGGTGTGACAAAACGCATTGGATAACAAGATGTATTATAAAACAAATATAAAATGGTGGTGACATGCAAAGAATCTTCCATTTATGAAACAGAAATATGTAAAGTTTTATAGTAAATTATCAATTGAGATATTTTTTTATTATTACCATGTATTAGATGAGGCAATTAATAGGTTAAGAAAATAAATAGGGAATATAATGGTCATTTGTAAATTACAAGCTGTACTTTCAAAATTACATAAAATAAACAAGGAGCGGTGGTAAGAGCAAAATTGTTACAATTACGTGTTTTTCAAGAGCCAAAATGTTGTCTTTTAAAACAGGAAGAGAAAATTGACAGCATAAATTCATTAACTCCTTTCTGGGCATCGTTCATTCGGTAAAGGTACATATAATATTCAGCAGCAATACAAATCATCCTTTTGAAAATATACAAGTAAAATGACATCGAAAATGTTGTTTAAGAATTCGGATAAAAGGGACTGAAGAACTAGAAATGTGCAGAAGTCATAAAGCCATTTACTCTTATACCTTTCTACTGAACTAAAAATAGCTTTACATTCTATTAGTAAAAGGCATTTAGTGATTCAGTAGTAAAAGGCATTTATGGGTAGTAGGCTTTTCAAGAGTTGCACCTCCCGGAATTAGTCATCATATTTAAAGAGCTATAGACAGGAAAAGCTTACTAGTTTCTACAATGAAAGGAATAGGAACCTTAATTCCAAAAGCTAGGAATCTCTTTCAGTGATAATATGCGTTTAGTTACTTTGTTTAATTGACAACAAAAGGTATTGACAAAGTGAATTTCTAATGGGATATCACAAGTGTGGACAAAAGTATTACATCCGGTACAAAGTGTAGGCCAAGTTCAATACCAATACATTATATTTTAAT
The DNA here is from genome assembly GCA_022664845.1 of Lepisma saccharinum. Taxonomy (NCBI): domain Eukaryota; kingdom Metazoa; phylum Arthropoda; class Insecta; order Zygentoma; family Lepismatidae; genus Lepisma; species Lepisma saccharinum. Next base: position 3,591 of record JAGDQP010054212.1, read on the forward strand.
ACAGATTAGAGAAGCTATCCTAACTCTGGTCGCCCTGGCTAATGCGGTGATGGCACCTTCGAGAATAGACCCTTCTTCAATTCCTTCCATCCCACACACTCCTATCCCAGACTAACCATAGTTGCCTAAAATCTATAAATGAAATTCAAATTCAAATAAAATCATTAGGTTGTTTGAAAATATCAGTAATTCAGTACATCTGAACCAATCGATGTTTCTAAAACTTGTTATAGTACCTCTTTGTGTTTTAGGTCTGAGCACGAAGTACTAAGTTTTCAACTGTACACCCTATTCCGAAAAGGATGACCGCATTGATTACAGCAATTTTCAGCTGAACATTATCTAAGTCCAACTTCGGGTATCTTCGGAAACAGTAAACCAAAGATGTCAGGTTCGAGCCCTGGAAGGAAGGATGAACCTTCGCAATTGGGAAAAAATGTACAGGTTTTTTTTATTTCTTCTTTTAAGTGCAATAAGACATATTGAAATGTTATTAAGTGTAAAAAAAAGAAGTAACATTGATTATAATACGTAATGATAGAGTGTTTCGAAACCTTCTATACAACTGAGCACGTGATCGTTTTGTCACCTATGTTTCCATACGTAGAAGCACATTTGCAATGAAACTGAAGACAGCAAATTTAGTTCTCACATTCATAGTACAAAAAACAAGAGAAAGGAGAGAAAAACAACAGCATTCGCAACGTATATGAATGTCATTGTATTCAACACCGAAAAGTCAGTCATCTTTCTTCAGAAGGAGTTTTATCAGAAAGAAGTAGATAGATGTGTTCATACAAGCTCAATGGTTGAGCGCGTGATTTCTAATCATTAGGTCGTGGGTTCCAATCCCGTTCTGGAAAATTTATTTTTATGTAATGCATGAATAATTAGATAAAATAATAATAATCAGTTTTATATGAATCCATGCTAGCATTTCAGGATATAAGTTGTTATTATGTTTAAATTATAACATCAGAGACGTGGTGGGTGTTGACAGTACGTCGGTATATTATATGTGAACGTTCAACACAAATTAAGTAAATGTTGTTTTATCTAAAGTCGGATCAAGGTGCCATACAGCAAATTTCATACAAATTCGATATCCCCAAAGCTCATGATCTCATGAATGATGAGTCACTAAAACATTAAACTGTTCTTCAGTAAAGAAGACCGAAGTTCTTTCCAAGGGTCTAAAATGCTTTTCTCTCCCTCTCGCTGGCAAATTCTATACTTTTGTCATCTGATACAGAGTAGTTATTATTGTCTTATTAACTTCTAGGAAACATACTTGACCTGAGCAGGGCTCGAACCCACGTTCGTGAAGAATTGGTTTAGATAGCAAAGGTTTTAACCACGAGCTACTTTTATAGCTACAGAAATGTTGCCAAGATTTGTCTTATTAAAACACCTGCACATTGAGTCACGCTAAGTGAACAATTTATACTTTAGTTAATTTAGATAACGAAGATTAAATTGGATTTATTTCCGTCTGTTGCTTTCGTAACAGAGCTAGCCTGTGGATGCTTTTTCTATGGTTTAAATCCTGGATGTGTATTTATACGTGTAAAGTTAGTATAACAAGTAACTTTGTTTATTAAAACAGCTTTTCTTATTTATGAAAATTCATTTGTGAAAACTATTGTTATATTTATTATATTCCTTGCGCCATTTTAAGATTCCTTGCGCGAATGTTAACCAAATCGTTTCCCACAAGGGGAGTGCCCTGCAATTTTCCAATCACATCCCAGATACCTGCTGTTACTTGTTTCTTTGCTGCTCACAGCTCAGAGCAATGCTGATCATGGACAGACGTTCAGCTATAATTACCTTATGGTAGTTAGAGAACTATACTAAAACTGCAGCTGAGAGACGAATGTGTATCCCAACCGCTACAACCAGGCGATGGATTCAGCAATATCATACTAGAGAGCAGACTGGCAATTTACAATCTCCTGTTCGTCCTCATCTGTATACCGAGGCGGAAGATGCGAGATTAGTAAACGAAGCCCGGTTAGACCCACTAAGGACGTCTAGACAGCTAAGGGAAGCTTCCCACTTTCCTGGTAGCACGCAGGCAACGCTCCGAAGGCTTCGTCAGGTTGGATTCCGTCGCCGTGTTGCTGCCGTGAAGGAAAAACTCTCAGACAAACACAAAATTTACCGTTTCGCATTTGCATACGCGAATGTAGATCGCAACTGGGAAAACGTAACTTTCTCGAGTGAATCCAAATTCAAAACATCAAATAAGGGGCGCCGTTTTGTGTATAGTCCGAGGAACACCCGATATGATCCTGGATATGTGCCTGCTTGCAATCGCAGTGGTCGTGTATCTATTTATGTTGGGGTTGGATTTCCAGTCGCGGTGCAGGACAGCTACACAGAATTGAAGGGCACCTGGACTGGCCAGTGCTCAGTACCTACACATCATGAGTAACATAATGGTGCCATCAGTACGAGTACTTTAGCCTCATGGTGATATTTAGTTCCAGCAAGACCAGTCTCCAATACATACTTCCCGTGTGGTTCAGGAATGGTTCGCAAGACAGCCTGAGATTGATTTAATTGACTGGCCACCTTGTGGAGCAGACTTTATAAAGTCTTCAATTGTCGCGCCCCATCAGTTTCTTTTTAATCATGCATGGGCATGTTTTTACATTTTAGTACGAATTGCTTAAGAGAAGGATGTCTTTAAAAAGTTCTTTATTACGACTGTCTCGACCGTGCAAATGAACAGCATAAGGATTGGGATAAAATAAAGATAAAATGAATTTTAAGCGTACCAAATAGAAAATTGACAGGTGGAATGGAATGTTAACAACACTTATGCGTATGCCCACCGCTAGCCTTGACTGTGTCCCCAAGCAGCTCCGCCGCCAAGCTTCCTTCGGACACACCGTGCCCCCCTTGCACACCTCGCTAGGTGTGCATCCAAATACATCCTAGTTTTCAGAAGCAATCGGTTATTTATACACAGCAATTAGTAAATAATAAATATGAACATATAAAATATATGTTTAAAGAAAAAAGAAGAAAAAGTGTTGTCCTGGTCGAGATTGTATTTACAGTGCACGTGTTACGTAAGAAGCCTAGTCGCGTGTCATATTTCCAAACTATGTGCTCAACTGACGGCGTTGTCCTGGTTAATTTGTACCGTTGAGAAAGTCCTTTTTATTATTTTTTTTTCGGGTTATTGCGGTGTTCATACTTTTTCTCAAGCTAATATTGTGTGGCTCAAATCATTAGGTGTTCTGCAACCAGCCAAACCCAGCCTGGTGCAGGCTACTATTTATTTTAGGATAAAGAAGTCTGTAATAACAAAATATTAACATATGTTTTAAAAATATATACATATATAGAAATATGTAAAAGTAGCAATGCAATGTTGTATTTTCACCCGACTTACGTAGCTGTGCGAAATTTCATCGTTGTATGACTTCGGGAAATTAGTTAAATTAACGTTGCAAATTTTGAGGACACCACGAACCATTGTTAGCTAAAGAAACGAATGTAGAACGCCTTAAAACCGACAACAATGCTGTTTTTATTTTTCTGGTTATGTTCTACCACTTTAGAACACTCCGAACAATTCATGAATATAGAACCATTAAAAATAAATAACAAGTCAGGTTTTTTTTCGAACCGTTGTCTACATTTTGTTTTTAAATTAAATTTTCAAATTTTCTAACCTCTCTTAAAATTATAATTTTGCGCCAACAAATCTGCAAAAGTTACCATCTTATAAAGCCTGAAAAAACTTCATTTGTTCTTTAAATAGGTCATCGTAGGTTCAAAGTCAAATGAGATATCGCTAAACTACCAAAAAAAAAATATTTGGAGGTTATGTTAGCATCTTTTGAGCTGACATTTTGTTACCACCCATATAATTAATTTTTATCTTATCTTGAGCTGACATTTGGTGGAGAGCCATCACTTTTGATGGTGAATATGGAAGTATTTTTTTTTAATTTATCACGATTCCTTCCAAGGCACGTTTCATCATCTTACCCTGCGAGGACCTTTCCGAAATGGTGCGTGCAGTGTTTTACTCTTGTAAACATGTACGGAAATTTGAATCTCCCAAAAACCAGAAAAGCAAGAGAGCTTAATCAAAAACCGTTGTTTACTTCTGAAGTATACTTCAAAGATATGGAATCGCCTCTTCTGAAAATTAATTTCTTTAATCCAATAGTTAGGCTCAAAAATAAGTAACGAATTGTATAAAATTTTATTTTAACAAATTTTTTGGAGTGAAGAAATTGAATAAAATTCTGTAAAATTTTGTAATATTTAGACCTACCGACCGAGTGTATGCACGCAAAAAAAATCATGCCCCTAAATCACACTCCTTCTCTTGTACGGGTGTTCAAACATGGCCCTTTGCAAAAATGCCGGATTTAGGGCTTAAATGTCTCAGATGGGTTCTCATGAAAAAGTCTGAAATTTGATATAGAGGAAACTTTGCATAACATTTCTTTAAAAGTCGTTCTGATAACTTCACGTATATAGGAACCTACATCCAAAAACTATTTTTTTTCTAAATTGGTGACGTAACTATTTTCTAAAATTATCCAGGAATGACCCAATTTCCCTATCACTAACCTAAACCAATCTAATCTTCCTTATCTAAAATCACTAATGTATAAAATGGTCCACTTAGCGTGACAATCTGGTGGTGTTTTAATAAGACAAATCTATATAAGACCGATGCTTTCTACACCAATGCTACACAGACATGGGTTCGAGCCCTCAAATTAATCATTTTTTCCTTCTAGTTAATTAGACAATAGTATATTCTATTCATTAGATGACAAAGTATAGAATTTGCAACCAAGCCAGAGAGAGAGACAGTTCAAAGCTTCACCACTTCCATAATGAAAAAAACATTTCAGAGTATTTTTTTACTGAACAACAATTTAGTATCTTAAAGTGACTCGTCGTTCGTGGGGATCATCAGCTTTGGGGATATTAAATTTGTATGAATTTTGGGCATCGTGAATTTGCTGTATGACACGTTGATCCGACTTTGGATAAAACAACATTTACTTAATTTGTATGTAGCGTTCACATATAACGTAACGGCGTTCTGTCAACACCCACCACGTCTCTGACGTTATATTTTAAACATAATAATAACTTAAGTCCTGAAATGCATGTATGGATGCATATAAAACTTATTATTATTATTTTATCTAATTATTCATGCTTTGAGGAATATATCATTACAAAATAATTAATATCCAGAACGGGATTCGAACCCACGACCTCACGATTAGAAGCCACACGCTCTACCACTGAGCTAATATGAACACATCTACCTATTTCTTTCTGATAAATCTCCTTCTGAGGAAACATGACTGACTTTTCGGTTTTCAATACAATGACATTCATATACGTTGCGAATGCTGTTGTTTTTCTCTCCTGTCTCTTGTTTTTTGTACTATGAATGTGAGAACTAAAGTTGCTGTCTTCAGTTTCATTGAAAATGTGCTTCTACGTATGGAAACGTAGGTGACAAAACGATCACGTGCTCAGTTGTATGGAAGGTTTCGAAACACTCTATCATTATGTATTTTAATCAGTGTTACTTTTTTACACTTAATAACATTTCAACGTGTCTTATTGCACTTGAAAGAAGAAAATAAAAAATTCTGAACATTTTTTCCCAATTGCAAAGGTTCATACTTCCTTCCAGGGCTCGAACCTGACATCTTTGGTTTACTGTTCCCGAAGATACCCGAAGTTGGACTTAGAGAATTTTCAGCTCAAAAGAGCCTAAACAATGCGGTCAACCTTTTTGGAATAGGCTGTACCATAAATTTTGGCTACCTTAGTCCGTTGAATGCGCCCATTGTCAAACCAATTTTCTATTGTAGTCGATTTTCAAATAATGCTGATGACATGAAATATGGTCAGATGATTTCATTCCGGACAGGGTGGCAACATGGCGACTTAATAGAAGAAAGCCGCCGAAATCTCCAGTTAATTTTACAAAATTCCAAAGATTTTTCCGACCTCATCTCAAGAAAATTTATACAGAAGTGTCCTATAGTGTCACGTGTCTTATATGTAATAGTTTTATATTACGAAACTCAAAATTAGCAGTGATAAATACATCTACAGTGACGGTGACAAAAGAGTCTAGAGTGACTGACAACTATGGCGGACAGACACCATAACAATGATAAATAACTGACCTTAAAATGTCAAATAAAATGAACGATAGACTGTATAACAGTATGATATTACTAATTTAATATAAAATGTCCCTTAATATAACGAATTCGCTATGGGTATGAACATTGATTCGCGACCGCGACAGGAAGAATTAAGACTAAGGCCATTTCGGAAAACAGGGAACAGTTTTTTAATTCCCGTGATGATGTAAGTTGTAAGATTTTTCGGGAAACTTATTAATCCAAACTCAGCGAGTCAGGGAAATATGAGTGGCAGTAGCACTCCTAGTGTCAGGGCAACGCAACACCAAACATAATTAATATTCAGTATTTCTCGTCGACATTTAAATGCACAAAGAGTCAATCAGTCTTTGCTTGTTACGTTTCAGTTATGTTTCAAAGTATCAACGGGAGTCTTGTATAACTTTCCTCCACTCGCAAGAGTGTCCGTGGTTGTTAATTCCTCTGTCGCGAGAGGCATTGTGAGAGTATGACTTGCCATGATTGGTTGCGGTTGTCGCTAGCTAGCTGGCGATTTCCAGTCCTAGTAAACAGACTGATTTCTTTAAACGGATACTCTTTGCTTAACGACAGTATCTTCCTGATGTGTCATACACCCTTCAGCCAATGAGGAGGGAATGTTTTACCTGTATATACATATCTTGAAATGTGGAGATCTGCAGCTATCCACCTCCATTAAAACGATACTGGACCGCTCACACAATAGTAAGTCACTGAAGGCGAATGATCAACTCATTACGGCAGGAAATAGCAGCCCAGTTATGTCATCAAAGAGGCAAATTAAAATTTAAGGGAAAAAAATACAAAATTAGACAACAACGAAGAAAGTTAGACTGCAGAAAGCTTGCATATTGGAATAAAAAAATAAAATGAAATAAAAATATAACTTATTGTCACTTTATACCGAACCGGAAGTGAAAATATCTTACAAATATAATTTTTCATCTTGGAAATATCATCAAAAAATACAAAATAAATCGAAAAACTGGCCAGACAGTGATAACAAGCGCATAAAAGTTAGGCAGAATACGAAGTTTCGTCCATCTTAAATTTAACCGGAAGTGGACAAACGACATTAATCATTTTCAGTTTGGCTGCCTAAATCTCAAACTACAGCTCAGTGAAAGGAAATCTCTTCATAATAAGATGTATCACATCAAAGTAAGTAGCTAAGGTGCTCAAAAGTGCCACCTCCGATTGAACCGGAAGTGTTAAATTACTGTTAACATTTTCGGACTTACTTCACAGAAACAGAGAAAATACAAAATAAATCGAAAAACTGGCCACACAGCGTTAACATTAATTTCACGTTGTTCACAGGTGTAGGAAAATCACTGATTCCATTATAATTGATATTGAATAACGACCGTGTGGAAATGGAGCAGTAAGAAAGAAGAGATTTATGAAATTTCTATGGAAAGTAGAATATTAAACGTAGAAAATGGTAAGATTTCAATTTAATTTAAACTTCAATGGAAACTCATGACTGCTGCATGAAAGAAATAAAGCACAAAAAGTTTTTACCAATTTATGAAACGAAACCATGTAAAAATCTGGCCAGGATCTGGAGGTACTTGTCCCTCTGCCCTGTCCCTCCCTCTCAGCTGCCTCGTTATTTGCTGAGAACAATGCGTTGATTTTATTATAGCATAATCTTACTACAGTACGATGATGTAGGCGATTGTATCTCTATTCCGTCTTTGCTCCGCTAATGAATGAAGTTTCAACCATTGCACCTCACCCCACCCGTTATCCGACATTTTTACAATTTATTACGATTTGCGTTTCAAGTCGGCCGATTAACTTACCAAAATGCACATGGTGTTCAAACGTTTTCGCCTTTTAATAGCTGACAACACTTCATCTGAGCTGAACGTCATACCCTACCACAAACTTCTCGTGTTTACATTGCAATGTGTGACCAATTCCTCTCCCCCTACCATAATGTTTCAAGCCTATAATCAGTGTTGGGTAGTGCCTTGGTACCTGTATCTAGTACCTGTATTTTTCTTATGTACTTCAACTAATAATATTCGTAGAAATTTCTCAACGACAGTGGCGACTCGTGACACAAATAATAAGTGAAGCACTACCAAAACTTACACCCATCAACATGTCCCTACTATCCTTGTTCGTTAATTTATTCTGGGATTTCTGGACTTAGACAGGATACTGATAACGCCACTAACCGCTCTCAGATGATGATACCTGAATTTCTGGCCCAGTGATTACTTATTAATGCCTATTTAGGTAATGCATGTCAAAATAATAAGTTAAGCTAAACTTCACCCACTTTATCTGATGAGCTGCCACTGCTGAACAACAGAGTTTTATTTATATGAGAAAAGTTCTCCAAGGTTAGGCTGATAATATTAATATTGGAGGAATCTATGAACTATTTGTCTCACTAACTCACTAAATTGTCTGAAAAATAACATGTGGTCCATTTCTCAGTATAAAAGCTGAAATCTTAATTGCGAAGCTTCCAATTTCTTCTATATTTTAAAGTTAAAACTATATCTTCACAGGCAGATAACATGGTGAGAATGGATGTAGTTGTCATATTTGGAAGACTAAATATGATGTTCATTTTCAGTTTTAGAAATTTAAAGTGCAATACAACTCTGCAGTTATCGTTTCTATTGAAGTTACCAGGTGTATAAGCTTAAATCCGCTGTTTGCCCATAGATGGCGTTGGTGAGCGTATGAAGCTACCATGGACACGCCAGACCTATTGTGTGGATGAATTGGACCTCTGGCAACACGATTCAATGCACATAATCAGCAAGTGCAGACAACAACACACAGTGTGCTGTTGGTAAGCATGGCTAGTTTTGTGCCAGAAAAAGAGCATATGCGGGAAACTCTGCTTTTCTGCTTCCGTTTGAAGAAATCGGCTGCCGACGCGCATCGAATGCTTGTGGAGGCCTATAGTTACAGTGCTTTATCGGAAACAACGTGCCGTGATTGGTTTCGTCGGTTCATAGACGGCAATTTTGACCTGAGTGACAAGAAGCGTGAAAATCGGCCCAGGAAGTTTGAGGACAATTAATTGCAGGCGCTGTTGGACGAGGACGATACCCAATCGCAACAAATGCTTGCCGAGTAATTGGACGTTACTCAAGCAGCCATTTCCATGAGTCTACGTGCCATGGAAAAGGTTCAGAAGATCGAAAAATGGGTGCCGCGTGAATTGACCGATCGGCAGCTGGAAAGACGTCAAAACTCATGCGAAATGTTGCTCGCCAGACAAAGAAGAAAGTCGTTTCTGCATCGGATTGTGACAGGCGATGAAAAGTGGATATATTTCGCGAATCCGAAATGCCAGAAATTGTGGGTTGATCCCGGCCAATCATCAACATCTTCCTCGAGACCAAATCGCTTCGGACGGAAGACGATGCTGTGTGTTTGGCGGGATCAACAGAGTATCGTCTACTTTGAGCTGTTGCAACTGGGTCAAACTGTCAATGCCCACCGCTACCACCAACAACTGATCAACATGCACCGTGCTCTGTGTGAAAAAGGCCGGAATATCAACAAAGACATGACAAGCTAATATTCCTTCACGACAACGCCCCATCGCACACGTCAAAAGTGGTCCA
>JAGDQP010054213.1:0-13389 GCA_022664845.1 Lepisma saccharinum
CTCTTTGCCACTTCTCTTTACGTAGGAAAAAAGAAACGTAGATTTACAGAATTGAACGCTGCTATGTACCGGTATCTGTTAGTATATCAGTCCACTCACCAATACGTCGCCCCTAAGAACTAGGAAGTTCACAGTTAAATAAAAACCTTCTAGGATTGGACAAGAGCGACGCTAGAAACTCATTAGCCACGTTGAATACGTGGGCAGCCCTTTGAATTTTAAACATCATCTCCGGGAATATTCATCTCCTGAAGATAATAAAAGTCAAGTTAGGGAGAAACTGTTTCTTCTGTCATAAAAGACACGTTAAGATATTTTTAGAATTTGTAAGATCTTTAAATCCATCTTTGGATCAGAGCAGGATAGGGTAGGGGAGGATAGCGGCCGGTATCTTAGCTAAGGTACCATTCTGACGTTTGTCTGGTGAAACTGAAGGAAGCTAAAGGGAAACGTCAGTCAGGACGATTCATAGAAGGATTCGAATGAACGGCACCTTCCCATTGCGGACCCGAAAAGAGACTGTAGTTTTCCTCATATACAAAAGTTAGCGTAAATTACGCCTTCATTCATACTTAACACAAAATATCTCTTGCCCATTAGCAGAGGTATAAATGACAGCGACGTCCTATACGTGACATAGACTAAAAAACATAAACAAGTTTTTAAAAGCATACTTTTCTTAAACAATTCTTACTAAAAATTAAAAAATAAATTTGTTTATGCGTGTCTAAAAAGAAAAGCGTGGGGCGCTCTCTCATATACAGTCACTTTATAAATTCTTCAATTGGTGCGCCCCATGCTTTTCTCTTTAAAAGTCATGCATAAACAAAATTATTTTTTACTTTCTAGTACGAATTGTTTAAGAAAAGTAAGTATTTAAAAGGTTATTTTATTATTATTTTTTTTATCCAAATCCTAAAGTGTTCTGCAATCAGTCAAACGCCAAATCGTTGCAGGCTAGTATTTATGCGTAATATTAAAATAAATAAATATCTTTTAAATTATATAAATATATAGAAATTAGCGCGCTCGACTTCAGTGCGAGGCAATTCCCGGTGGGGACTCAAAAATTTAGGTGTTGACCCAGCATCGTGAGGACAATTGGGGAGCTGCTGTGAATAAAAAACAGTGGCGATCACAGTGAGAGCTTTGGCTCTCCTCTCCCAACCCGTCTGGTCAGCGTGGAAGCAGTAGACCAACTGCTCCCATCGGGGAGAGGCCCCATCCAAGTGGATTGAATATGGCTGTGATTGATATATATGAAAGTAATAATGGAATATTGTGTTGTCACCGGACTTACGTCACTGTGCAAAATTTCATCATTGTATGAGATCGGGAAATGAGTTAAATTGACGCTGGAAGATTTGAGGACACCAGGAACCATTGTGAACTAAAGAAAAGAGTGTATACTAATAATGATTGTTGGTGTGTACAAAGACAAAAATGGGAATAAATAATGTTCTAATATAAGCTCTAATCTTTGTGGTACTATTTCTAATGTAAATTAACCTAACTTTAAATTACCTGAAGTCAGTTATTTAAGAGGGGTCAGGCGGTTCAAAGGTGACAGTGTTTGGCGCTCTGTTATTATTATTTTATTTTTTTTGGTAAATATTGTTTTCGCCTCGCAAATTCTAATTTTTCCTTGTAAAGTGCGCCCCTAGACCCGGACCTATGCGTAAATCCGGCCCTGTCTATTGTATTACTAGAGAATATGTTAGAAAGAAAATTATCATGCGTTCAATAGCAACTAAATTTTCATGTGTATTGTCATAACCTGTTTAGAACAAATGAATTCGTTCAAAACATATACTGTAAGCAGAATAAAACATTAAATATAATATTCTCTTTTGTACTGAATTACCAACATGCATTGATCCTTACTGTTCAAACTTGAACCGTCATTTCTGAAGTGCACAGGCAAATAAATTGGCATGTGTCTTTAAGAAGTAAAAAAATATATATATGTATAACTTGAACTACCCGAATTCCCCTCCCCTCCCCCTACTTACGGTCTCAGATGTTGATCTGTAAGAGCTCCCTATCTACCGGAGATGAAGGCCGACGAGTATTTGCTTAAGGTATGTTTACATGGCTTGCCTCTTGAAAAAGCTTTGTGTCAGTATTTACATTCGACAAGTAAATGCATTTGAAGTTTACCGCCTTGTTTCTTAACAAAGCCGCGAGTGAGTTTCTTATCAACCAGTACAAAATGGCAGACATATCTTATGCATCCAGTACAGCTATACAATATAAAAGACAGTTTAGTGTTTCAGTTTAAAATCATAAATAATTATTCAACACGTCACCACACTTTAAAGTAATTGCACAATTTTTAGATTAGCCTATAAATGAACCTGAATGTGTTTCCATGTGGAAAGAAGCACACAGACTACGAAGAAACAAAGGATGCAGCCTACTAGATTGTTCATTATTGATCAATAAAAGAGCTGTTTTGTTTTGTTTCAAAGTGGCTGGTTGTAACAATAAATTGTTATATGTTTAACTGCATGGAATAGGCATTTGGTTTTATTAGAACCGAAACAGTGTTAACTATTGTAAAACTTTCTTCATCTACTGCCCTGCCCCCTCGCGGAAGATTCAGAAACAACAACAGGACGGAACGATTTCGTGAGCAAGGAGATTATAGCGGATGGATTTTTCTTTCTTGTTTACTTTGTCGTGAGAGTCATCAAAACTATGACATATTTATTAGGCAATTAAGATTCAGTATCTCTGCCTCCCTCTCTCTTTGTGAGGCTTTGTTCACTGTTTGTGAGGTAAATTGTGTTTTATTAGATGGATAGGTATCTCCTGTTCTCCCTTCTCAAGACAGATGTCAAGAGTAGCAGTGTTCCTTGCTAGGTGGAACTCATAATTATAGTCTTATAGAGTAACCAGACACACTCTTTTAAAGGCTCTGACACTCTTTACTCTTTTCTATCCAAAAATATCTCCAATTATACTCTTTTCCTTACCTTCATAACTTTTAACTTTTCTCTTTTTTTGGTAACTGAATGTCTTGCAAATGTCTAAATTCCGAATACAAGAAACCATAGTCTAGTGGTTAGAGCGTTGGACTCATGTCCGCGTGGTCCCGGGTTCAATTCCCGGCTGGAGTCCCACAGTCGTGAGGAAAACTGGGGAGTCACGTGAATAAAGACGTGTGGCCTAGAAAGTTTCTAATACGTCTGTTCGTGGCGCGCAGCGCTGACCACACTGCCGTCACTCAGGTGGATGCAGTTCCACCAAGCGCGGACAGATGGCGTTGGGGCAGGCTGAGGACCTATGGATCTGTAACGCCGGTGGTTATTATATGAATACAAGAAATGTAGTTATAATTTAAACATCATCCAATCTAATGAGAGAAACAGTGCAAGAATTGGACTTTCAAGTGTTTTTTTTTAAAACTGCAAAGCTAATGTGTCATTCATTATCACCGGATTGCTTGAACTTTGTGGCGATTTGTCATTTCTTTTCCTAGTGATCTTCGTAGCATCTGCTAACTTCTCGAAAAATCTTAAATGAACTCTGCCTATGAGGGGATATGATCAAATTATGACGTAGTCTAGAACAATGTAAAAGAAATTAAAAATAGCAGCTTACAATTATGGAATCAAAGTCGAAGCAGCTTCGGAGTGCAATATTTAGGAAAATTGAGTTCTATATTTTGAGCTTCTGAGGAGGCACAGAGACAGTGTATAAATGTTTTATTTTTTATTTTGTGCATGTTTTTAAATTAATTTAAAGCATCTTTGGTTCAGTCAGGTTTGGAGTAGGTAGAGGATGGTGAACGTATTAGCCAGGGCCTTACTTAAGATACCATTCCGGCATTCTACTGGTGAAACTGAGGAAAATTCTGGGAAACTTTAGTTAGGATGGTCGGCCGCGGGGTTCGAACCCGCGTACCTACCCGCTGCTGATCTGAAGTCCGCAACATTGCCTCCTGGACCACGAGGGCTGGTTTTCTGCCTGCTCTATAGTTAGTAGGCTAATTACCAAAATTCAACCTTATTTCTATATATTTAATGCTTGTGTGCACCTTATAGTAGCCAATTATATTATACTTTATTTTTGTCAACAAATTTCTGGTCACCTTAACTCATAGTATAAACAAGCGATCCTTAACCTATGGAATTTGAATTTTAGGGGGAGTATGTTGGAAGTTTGCCAGGCCTTCAATATACCAATCTGGCATTTGCCTAGTTTGACCGTAGGAATACTCTGGAAAAATCTCGGTCAGAATGGGCGGCGCTGGGATTAGACTCAGGACCTTCCGATTGATAAAGCAACGCTCTCAACCTGTGGAGCTTGGCCCACTGATGAGGACACAAAAATCCTTGATGGATCATAGAAGTTTTCGTATCGGATAGGACAGGGGCTCAAAGGACTTACATAAACTATATAGGCTATACTGTACTAATGCTAATACCTGGAAAACGGGTTTCTCTTGTGGTACATTTTACCTCCAGGGAATGACACAGTCTGGCCAACTCTGTATTCCAAGTTTAAGAAGCCTGAGTACTCCAGCCCCCACTTTTTTAGATGTTTGGAAAATAATGGACAATTAACGATAACGAACAGCAATCATATTTTGGAAAGCGGATCCGATAATGCTTAAGAATATCTATCGAACGAATGAATTAATAAAAAAAAAGTAAAGCTATCCCCTGTGCGATACGCAAGCGCCGTGAACGGCGCATGGGATATGTGGAGGTAGCGCACCACATTTTCTTGACTTACGGTACTAAGTGAGGTGGGGTGGTCAGTCCCACGCTCGACCGCCTTTACCTTCCCAAGGTGCCCAGGAATACCAAGGACGCTCTGGTACTCAATTTGATAGGAAGCTGAGTGCACCTCAGAGCGCCAGGCATGGGAACACTGTGATAAAAGTCTCCAGTGTCCTGGGCGGGAACTGAACCGGGGGCGCCCGATTCGTAGTCAGAGGTGCTACCGCCTGAGCCACGGCGACTCATAATGAATTAATAGTACAGTGAGATAAATATTTAAAATTCCAAGATGATACCTAGTGGGAAATGTTCTACATCAACATGTCGCTCTTATTAACCTTCAAAAAATTCCAAAATATCCAGTTGCACGTTCTACGCCATTTTGAATAAATAGTCAGCCATCTTGGATTTCCCATCGGCACTTAGTTTATGAGACAACTTCTAAACAAATAAACCTAAAAGGCCCGTTCTTTTTTATTACATTTCTAATATTACGGACAATATAAAAAGTTATCGCTTTTTCTCCACGAGTAGCCATTTTTGCATAATTTTAGGATAAAATATAAAATTGTTACCTGTGTTGGGTACTGTATTTATTCCTACCCTCGTACATGTCAGCATAGACAAAATATGAGAAAAATGTTCGAATAAAAATTGTCGGAAATTTTATGATCTTTAAAATGAGCAGAATGTATAGTCTAATAGATTCGTAATGTAGCTGCAAACGTCATGGGCCAGAGGAAAATGACTAGGTAGTCTAGAAAATACAATTTAGGGTTAAAAGAAGACTGCTTTAAAAATGGTTTTTCGGTATACTATGTAGAAATATGAAATGAATAACATACCAACAGTTTACATCGTTTCGAGTCCAAAAACTGGTTGCCATTTTGAAAAATTGGCACCAAAAAGCTTTTCTTACATTTATCTCATAAATAGTGGCGCGTACAGAAATTTTGCGGGAGTCACAATTAGCGTTTTACACCTGGAAACGGGTGGTTACAAAGTTATCACCGATTAAAATTAAAACTAATTAAAAACGAATTTTATTTATATTTTTTTTTTTATTTCATGGTAAGGCAGAAACTTTTTTATTTCAGAAATCTAGAATAATTCTGCTCAGTCGAAAATAGCTATAGAGAGTGAGACCAACTGTTGGATATTGGTGATGGAAGGACGGGCTCCATATCGGCCATCTTGTGTTCATGTGGAGAATTTTAAATAGAAAGAGCATCATGTGACATATCGTTTTAGGTTAGCTCATTCCCAGAAATTCAAATCTGAAGTGCTTCATCACCTACGTTGATTTGTTTAGGAGATGGAGACTGAGATCTGTGATCTGGGAAACAAAACGGTTTGTCATTCTGACGTTGCAAGTGAACAAACACGGCGCTAATCCTTCCCGAACAGATCGAGACTGTGCTAATGAATGGTGGTCGCAGTACAAGGGTGATTGCAGAGGAGTTAAACGCGAGCCATCCACACAAAGCAGACAGAGCACACACAACCTCATTCAAGATAGACGCAGTGAACAACCAAGGACCACAACCGACGAGAACACTTGTGGCAACCATTGTGAACAGGTCCAGTTGCAGTACTCGACGATTACAGCAGGCCATACCAGCTGTCAGTCAGTGATCCGTATTACTGGCACGGTATTAAAACAACTGACATCAGTATGAGCTACAATTGCAAGGACACCTAAGTGAGGATGGCCCTAACAGGCTGTTACAGTTTACACTCTGGACTCAAGAGCGGTGCAATGTGAATCCAGTGTTTCCTTTGAGTGAGTCGTTTAGCGATGAGGCACAGTTTATGTCCAAGGAGAGAAAAATAAAGAGAATACTCTTTATTGGTCTCATGGCAGCCCATCATGGACTGTAAAACAAGTGGTGTGAACAAGGTGTGGTGGGGGACTGGAGCATACGAATTGTGGGACCGGTGTTCATCCGCGTCAACTTGACTGTGAAAGATAGAATCTTTTCTAATGGTAATGAGCGTTCATCTCCAGACATTTTAGATCATATATCTGTCTTCAATGACTAGATTGAAAGCTAGTTTGTAGAAGGTTACTTCTATTTCAATTAGATTGTAGATGAGGGGCCCAGAGACCTGTAAGATCCGTGGGTAGGTTTCAGGGAGTCCGTGGGGCCCAGATAAAAAATTCTAGCCGTAGGAGGGGGTTCAACCATCTGCTACCTTCCCTTACACTTTACATTTTCATCGACTAGGTTTCTTTCTCCATCTGCATAAAATGTTTTATTTTCTGGGTATATTAATATAAGGAAGATCAGAAACTGTGTTAATAAGTGTCCCTGTCTTTAGGCCAACGGGCAGCCCGAAATTCTTTCAAAGCAACGTTCATTTTCTTAAGGTTAATGTAAAGCAAAGATCTCCGACAAAAGATGGCAGCACTACTGCCGTATATTTCTCATGTATTTTCATCGTTGCACGAAATTTCAGTGCTGCTTCTACCAATTCAAGCCTAGAGAGAAGAAAGTTCATAAACATGTGAAAAATTCTATACATACCGATTGTTCTTTCTTGTTCATTGTTGAAATCGCTTCATTGTTGTGAATATCCAAACAGGTAACAATGAAATTCTTTCAGCAATGAACAAAAAAGAAAAGAAAGAAATCTGTGCGGATAGAAGTCCTGAAATGGTCATGAACTAGGCTATCTCATGGACGTAAGAATATAAAAGGACCAGTAACAAGCCAAAATTTATGGGCCGAAAGTGCGCCTTGCCGCCATGTTGAATTGACCAAAACATTGCAACTGGCCATAAGAAGTAATGTTAATTGAGCCACTTTTAACTACAAATTTTAAATTTATTTGAAATAATTTAAGGTATATGAAGTTGCGTCTGATGTAGCCGACCAAGAGGTATGTGTGAGGATAAACAGGTAAGCAATATTTAAGTCTTTTCTTGAATAATGATAGTGAAATACTATCGGGTTTCAAGATTTGCATGATCACTGCTCTTGAGAAGGAAGTGTATAGCAATAACACTAATTTTATAATAATTAGTAGTTAAGGACAAATTTAGACAATTAAAATTTATTTGCACATTCACAACATCGTCTGCTTCCTTTCCAGGAAGTATGCGCGATCTGCCATGTTGGAATGACAAACTGCACTCTCAGCCGTCCCATTTTTATAACATGAATGAATTGCTTGTTACTAGTCCTATTATATTCTTACGTCCATGGGCTATCTTGTCTGAAAGTTTGAATTCATTAGGCTTGAATTTGTAGCAGTAAGTAGCATTGTAATTTCATTCAACAAGAAAAATACGTTAGAGCTATTTCCAAGGATGTTCTAAAGCTATACGGAACAAGTGCTGCCATCTAGATTTATAAATGTTGCTTTACACTTAAACACAGCCTTAAAAGTCTGCCAAAACGAGGTCAATGCTTTCACATCGCTCTCAAATAACATAGAGTACGTTTCTTTCATTAAACTGTGTGTATATGTTTTGTGAATAGGGGAGAGTGGAGGGAGACGGGGCTTAGTATAAAAAGCCATGTATGAACCGGTTGTCGTGAAGTACCCGCTGACCCGCACGTATTCGCAATCACGTTCCATGACAACGAGCGGCTATAGTCAATATTGTTCCTCGTTGTTCTGATGTATGGAATCCCTAGTCTTATCTGCTTGTTCAGTGTTCTGGCCTGCAGTTAAAGGCCTGTCCAAAAGGATATTTATGTAGATCTTCCACTTCGATTGTAGAGGGCGCTCGGTATTCTTTTTCCTTCTCTGCGACTCCTATGTTTCTGGAGCAGAAACATCCACTATGGAACCCGGTGGTAAAATATTTGTTCATTTCCCTCCCTCGATCCTCTCCCCAGCTTCTTTCTTTTTTTTAAAAAAAAAGAGTCGCCCCCTCCCTTGACACGTAATTAATTCTGTTTCCAATAATTGGTGAGAAGACTGGTTGTAACTAGTCCAAATTTGTGGCAAGAGATTTCCATGTTTATCCTTCTTCACTTGAATCACCAGTGTTTATAATTCTCTAACAAGATGAAGTTGTTACCTCCAACAAGGGGGAATAAAAAAATGTTCTATTTTTTTTAAACAACGTATTTTATGCTATGTTGTCAAATATTTTAATCAGATTTCTGTTCGTTTTTAACACAATGTGCCCACATAGCACGTTATGTATAACAGATGTCTGAAGCAGGTATAGAGAGGTAGATAACGTCTAAGGTCTAATTTCGACAATTAATATACGTCTAATAGAGATTCAAGATTAATAGCTGCAACTTGTCTATCGGTGAATATCTAATATACATCTATTAGACATTCGTACAATGCCTACGCTATGCGTTTGTCTTTTGTTCTCTCAAGTCTTAACGCAATGTTTACTGCTACATGAGGACCCCCGATCTTAAAGCCGTTAAACTCCTTAAAAATAATGATTTTTCAGGGAATGCAAAATAAATGACTGAATTTGACCTTAAAAATAAAACATAAAATTGAATTTGAACATAGAAAAAAAGCTATTGTCGTTTTATCAGCTACCGATCCTTTGCTTAAATTCAATAATCTAACAGTACTTTTAGAAAGAGCTAAGTAATGGTTTTATAGACCGAAACAAAGCGCCCTTGTATAAAATTAAGTGTTTCTTTATGATCTATATATATGATATAAGAACACGTTTATCTTCAAAATAATAATAATAAAACAATTCGTTCTAAAAAGTAAAAAATATTTTTTTTCCCAAGAAAATTACCTTTCAAAACCTGTTTATGCATGACTATAAAGAACGTGGGGGTGTCCTTTTCTATGTATTTATTATTATTATTATTGAATACAATCACTAGTGTCAGGGTTACCGATGCCCTTGAGAAGTGCTGCTCTGAAGGGAACCTTTTTATTTAGCCAAATTTATTTTCGATTTGTAGTATGTTAAGTGAAAACTATCTTCCAATGTGTTTTAAGGCTCAATCCAAGGTGGGTTTCCCGCCTTTTTCGTTTTACGTCAGTTATTTAAAATTTAGAGCAGGTAAACAAAATTTAACTTTCACGGACCAAAGTCCGTCTCGTACTTCAATAATGTCTACAATTAACTTTAAGGAAATGTTAGTAATAACTTCAGGATTGTGTGCAGACACTTTTGGGACAGAATAATGTCCCAAAAGTGTCTGCACACAATCCTGAGGCTACTAGTAGGATTTCTTTAAAACTAGTTGTATCCATTATTGAAGTACGAAACGAACTTTGGTCCGTGAAAGTTAAATTTTGTTTACCTGCTCTGAATTTTAAATAACTGACGTAAAACGAAAAAGGCGGGAAACCCACCTTGGATTGAGCCTTAATAAGGATAATCAAAATCAACGATCTCCAACAAAAGATGGCAGCACTACCTCCATATTTGTCTAATGTATTTTCACTGTTACAAGAAATTTCATTGTTGCTCCTACAAATTCAAGCCTAGAGAGTTCACACTTTCAGGGAAGAAAGTTCATAACCAATTCAAGAGCATGATCGATGCCGATTTTTTATTTTCTTTATTGTTCATTGTTGAAAGAGCTTCAATGTTATAGGTTTTGATATTCACAACAACAATCAAGAGACTTTTGGCTCCGTGCAGCAGCGCATATTTTGTGTGGAACAGACAAGTCGATCGTATCCGTGCAGCGAGAGTTTCGTCAGGATATTTGATGATGATCAGCAACGTGGGTTCAGCAGGACGGTGCCATAGCCCATGCAGCACGATTCTCAATGAACACACCTATGGGCTGCATACCCGCGCGTCTTGTCATTCGGTTTGGTAACATTTAGTGGCCTTCCAATTCACCGGACCTTACTGCAGTACATATATTTTATAAATGTATTTAAAAGCTCAAATATTCACTCACATCCTCCGTGACATTAACATCCAGGAGATTGCAAAGTACTCTGTACATCGGGTCATGACAAGTGAACCTGCGAGTTGTCAGTAAGACCTTGACTGCGATGGAGGACAATCTCCGACACGCTGTATTCAAGAAGTGAGATGTGTTTTGTAAATCCAAGACATACGAGGGGGCACCCAAAAGAAACAGTAATCGTTCTCTGGTGGTCGGATCCGTTGTAGTACGTGCTTCCGTCGCTAGATGCCTCGGCAATTTTTGTGATGACTGAAAAGTGGAAGCAACGCGTGAGGCTATAAACTTATGTTTTCTGTTTGAGGAAACACCTTACAAGGAAGCTGCTCTGGGAAAAAAAAACTTTGCAAGTGTTTTTTTCCGCTTCGACGTCACTTGAAGACGAACCTCATTCAAGGCGACCCTCGACCTCCCGAATGGACGAAAACATCGCCAGAACTGGTGGAGTGATTATGGAAGACCGTCGCAGAACCACTGATACCCTTGTTGATTTGTTTGGTGCGCCTGGAGTTCCTGCCAACGGACTTTGAGCAAGAAATTGCAAATAAAAAGAGTTGCAGCAAAACTCGTCCTCAGCAGCAGACAAAACCTTGATTCTCAAACAATTTTTAACGGGAAACAACATAATCCAGCTTTGTCCATAATCCCGCCATATTCACTCGAACTTGCTCCGAGTGACTTTGTTTTACTCCCCCGAATCAAAAAACAAAACTCAAAAGAAAACTCTTTGTAGATGTGGAAGAGGTGAAGAAAAATTCGAGGGATCCATTAAAAGGTATCATTTGGCAAGAGTTTGACGACTGCTTTGAAAATGCGAAACTGATTTAGACCCGTACTACTCATCAAATAGACAGTACTTTGAAAGCGATTCAAGTTGTAAGATCCAAAAATAAATACACACAATTTTATTACAACATTCCGGTTTCTTTCGGGTACCTGCTCGTAGTCTTAATTAACTGTGTTCATTTATATTTAGTGCTATACACAATACATCTGTTATCCTAATTTCAAAATGACTAATGTTAAATGCCGCACCCTGTATCATTATTCAGGCTAGTGTAGAGCAACCATCTGTAAAACCAGATGGCAGCACTGCATCCGTATGTATTCTGTCTAAAGGCCATAAGTAAAATTTAATTCTCTAATATAATTTTCTTCGTCGCAAAAAATTCAAATGCTGCTCCTACAAATTCAAGCCTAGAGAGTTCAAACTTTAGGGAAGAAAGTTCATAACCAATTCAAGAGTTCTATCCGTGCCGATTTTTCATTTTCTTTCTTGTTCATTGTTGAAAGAGCTTCATTGTTATAGGTTTTGATATTCACAACATGAATCAAGCTATTTGAACAATGAAGAGAAACGAAAATTAAAAATCGGCATTGATCGAACTCTTGAACTGGTTATGAACTTTCTTCCCTGAAAGTTAGAACTCTTTAGGCTTGAATTTGTAGGAGCAACATTGAAATTTCGTACAACCATAAAAATACATTAGACATATACGGAGATAGTGCTTCCATCTTTTACTGGAGATCGTTGCTTTACATTAACCTTAAATGAGCACAGAACTTGAGTTTCTGTAAAACGATATGTCGAACCCACTTTCCTCGGTGCACGCTGAGTGATTGCACGCAATACGTTAAGAAAAAGTGGGTTTGTTAAGAATTTACGACTACAACTGAGATTTTGAATGTCAAAAAGGGCGTAAATTAATTCCAGTCTCAAACTTCGCAGAGAGAGACGGTAACTAATGCAACATTTAATACTTATTGCAATAGATGGATCTTCTTCGCTCGGCCGCCATTGACAAAGAAACCGGTGGGGAGTATTTAATGTGGAAAATGGTCAGCAATTATAGAACGTATTGCGCGCGTCCTCTCATCATCTGAAGAGTAATAAAGTAAGAAAGTGTGTAATAAAGGATGGTGGAAAATTACATCGAATTGTGGTGGCTGGGGGTGACCGTGTCTAATGGGAAGGTGTTATAAACCAGATGGCGAGGCCAACGAATATCTGGACGGGAAAAAGCATCGTAAAGACCAATTTCGTAGCCAGACAGTTGTGAAGGACCAAACTCAGAAGGCGACGAAAGAACATTCGAGCGTCTTTTTTTGAGATTCCGCAGCCGAGATGAAAGAAAGGTTGCAACTACTAATGAATGGCCAATAGTTATGGTTTCTCTCAGCCATCAATATACACGTGATGTAACCACCCACTAAAACAGGCATATAATGAATAGACGGATGTCTATGGTTTATGACAAGTTTCCGGGAAGAAAACTATGTATAAACGTGAAAATATAAAACCACCCTTTATTTCATCATCCACAATCAATCTGTTCATGTACATGACGTCAAATTATCTTCAACAATACCTTAAGAAGTAAACTGTTGAAGAGGACTATGTAAGACGTGGACTCAGCTTATTTCTAGATTGTTTCTGCGTCAAATATTGCATTCCTATGGCTTCTTCACGTGACTCAATGCAGATTGTTTCTTAGTAATTGGGAAATGTACCAAACACTTCTAAATAAAGTGTTGTATGGAACTTACATAAGCTCATGTTTCGGATAATGAAGAAAGTTAATGTTTGAAATGAATTCTGTCTTCCTCAACAGAGTAGAATCTCTCCTCAATATGCAAGAAATTAGATTAAGTGTGAATTTAATATCTTAGAAGAATGTACAACACTCCTATTCAGCAACTATGAGCTTAGATCATTAGGTATTTAGCACTTATTCATTCATCCTCTTTGCCACTTCTCTTTACGTAGGAAAAAAGAAACGTAGATTTAC
>JAGDQP010054214.1:0-13389 GCA_022664845.1 Lepisma saccharinum
ATTACGGTGAGAAGTAATTTTATATTTGTTGTGGGTATCGTGCCATTACAATATGAAGTTAATTTCGAGATAACTTTTGTTGTGTTCGCTACCAATGAGCGTAAAGATTTTTCTAAATTGGTTTATTAGAATTTTAGACTAATTTCTTTAAGGTTACGTGCGATAGATGTTTGATCACCTGGAAAATCTCATCGACGGACATGCGTAGATACCTTCACAGCTTCTTTGGTTCAGTGGATTGAGGATGTTAGGTTAATGTTGCAGGATGAACAAGGTTTAGTTGCAGGCTTCCGGAGTAGTACTGAAGTTATGATTTTAGAAGGTGTAGAAAGCACTTTAGAATGGAATTCCATATGCAGAGTCGATGAAAAAATTTCGACCTGCGTTACCAGGGTTGGTGGCCCGGGGCCTACCTGGTCATAGAGTTACCGTTTTATTTAGTATCTGAATGATTAGGGGAAAGTGAATTAGGATAAGGCAAAATGCAGTGTTTAAGAATGAGGTAAGATTAGGCTTTTGCTGACTACTGAAACTAAAGAACTCCTGAGTAGTACTGGATCAGTGAGCATGTTTTCCGTGCATGCTTTATTGTTTTATTTTTGCGTTGCCTATGAGTACGGTGCTTGACCTGCGAGAATGCAGAATGTGATGTAAGCTTACTTTCCTTTCGAAGAATGTTATGTAAGATTACTTTCCTGAAGTTTTTTTTCCTTGAGACGTGCTTATCTTGGATTTTACATGCTACGGCCGGTGTAACTTATGGGATGATCTTGCTATCTCCGCATGTAACTATTCAGTTACCTCCGCACACCCCCTTTTCACAGTTTTCTTTGTTAACTACATTTGATCTTTCGTTGCCTTTTCCCAGTCCTGTTTACCATGCATTCTTTTCGTCGATGCGATGTGGCTTCAGCGGATGTAAGCCCGAAGCGAGGCAGTTCCTGGTTTGACGTGCCTTGCCTCTCTCGGCCATTCGTCTGAGCTTTTGCTGAATGGATCTATATCTTTTTTCATTTATTTTATTTATTGAAGTCCGATTATATTTTGTTTTACTCCGCCTTCGTTTGTGGCCAAAATTGTGACTCAGGTAAATGCTGGCTCGGAGAATGTTCTGGTGATGTCATCCAGCCTGGGTGGTGACCAAGTTGGTTAACATTTTCGAGTTACACGATCTGATTTCGGTTAGTGTTGCTTGTGGCGTTACTTTCTGTCTGTCTCTCTTTCTCTCTGTTTCTCTTTCATACACACACACACACACACACAAAATATGTTTTCTATCACTCTTCACCCGTCGTAAGTAAACTTCTATTACATTTTGTACATAAAAAATCGTGATACACATTGGAGACAATAGAGAACAACGCAATTCCATAGGCTAACCTGAAATTTCGTGAACATATGGAAAGGCTATCCAACATTGTCAGTGAAGCTCTACTTTACATTTGCAATAGGTTCATACGTCATAAGAAGATACCTTTCGATTTCAAATTGGCACTCTAGCGTTTGTAGTGTTTGAAGAAGATAAATCTAAACTATGTACCAAACGAATTGTCGTGAATAACGTTGAAGTCCCAAAGTCAACTTCGAAGAGGGCTTCTGCTTTAAGCAATCATAGTTATATTTAAGAGCAATCGCTATTATGTACACATATTTAGTTTCTTGAAAGCTGTCAGTGCAAAACAAATATAACTGTCACATGGTTATTCCATTACCTTTTACTTTGGCTGTTTCTCTATGGTTAAAAATGATTGATCAGGTTTATCAGGTATGAGGGCTTATTTTTTGAACGCACACGGAATTCAGCTTCATATTTATTATTATTTTATAGTACAACATATTATTATATTATAGTACAATATATGAAATAGAAAAACAGAATACTTACAATTTCCATGTACGCGGATACTTGCTAACGCATCTGGCTGTGGTAAGTATGTACAAGTCACTAATAATGGTGCCCAGGCAACGGTAATCCCTAAAGGTTTCTAGAAAAAAATATATAATAAATACAAGGAAGGAAGCAACACACATAAACAATGTTAAGGTAACTCAACCAGAATAACTAATGAATTTCGGAGATTACAAGTCAATCTTTGAAGAATGCTTCTTTCTGTCATTAAACAACAAGGATAACTTAAAACAATTTTGCCAGAAGACAAACTTCAAGAACATTACATTCCGTCCACCGAGATACCTTTGGGTACGGAGTAACTTTGTGCAAAACTCGAAAATGAGATTTGACAACGTTTCGTAAGGGATACAAATCTGAGTTTTAGTGTTGAGGTAGGATGTAAAATTCACTGACTATTAGTATTAGTGTGTTGTTTTATAGTTGCAAGTAGTAAAATGATAAATATTTATAAAGCGCATTTTTTTTTACATAAAAAAGGGATTTCCATACTAGAAATACCGCGTGTCCCTGTGATATCAAAATAGGAAGACATACATTTTTTTTTGTGGTAGGACATGTGCAAGTAACACGTTGTAAAACATTCTTTGGCTCTTTTATCATCATTATCTAGAACGATTTTAATATTTTTTTCTCCAATAATTCCCCAATATCGGTATATTTCTATGTACATTGGTTGAATGTAAATGTAACTTGTTTGTTTGGATTACATGTGTCACCATTCTTCATTTAGAACATGTTTCACCAATAAAGCAGGAAGAACACGCTAAATTTACATTGCACTTGTGTTTGGTTCCTAGTATATAGTACTGTATTTTCTCAAACTTTCTTTTTAGTCCAATAAAGATCAGGTTATAATAGGAACAAATAAGTATTAAACTAAAAAATTTGTATGAAAGTAAGGAAATGTGTCAAAAACAACATACTAAAAGTCCTCCAAATTCTGAACATTGCTTTTCCCGAAAATTTGGAAGCAAAATGGCGCCCTTTATACCCATTAGGAAGCAATGATATGACACTGAAAATCTATGTGTATATGTTAATTCAAAAAATACTTCTATACTGTTGAACGTATCCCCACCAAACTTGGCACGAATATGCCTTGCTGCACTAGGATGACGACGGTATAGGTTTCAAGCTACCATAATAACCCCGTTTTCAGTGTTGCCAACCTATTATAAAGTTTTTTTTTAAAGTTTCTATATGGTTCAAAATATCTGTACTGACTATTCTTCGACACCTTAAAAACATGATTGTGGTGTTCAGCAGCACCCAAGTAATCCAGTTTAGAGTGTTGTCATATTATAAAATTGAATAGTTGTCAATGATTCCTATACCATTCATCTACTCCATACCAAATTTGACATAAATATTATCCGGTATCCTAGAAATACTGCGGTGTTCAACATCCTTAAGCAACCCATTTGTCAATGTTGCCACTTTACTATAATAATATTTTTTGTCAGTAGCTTGTATACCATTCAGGTTACCTTCACTAAATTTGAGATGAATCTTCTCAAATACCCTAGAAACATGGCTGTGGTGTTCCACCCACTAGCTGTCAGTATTGCTACTTTATCATAAAATAGTTTTTAAAGCTTCTATGTTAGTGCAATATATCCGTACGCAATTTTGCACGAATATTCTTCGAGAACCTTGAAAACCGATTACGGAATTCCCCATTCTCAAGTGTCCTTAACATCTCCCTCTTACGCACTACTAAAAATATATCAGTATGTATTGGTTTGGTGAATAAATTCTGTCGGCCAATAAAATAAGGTGTAATATCCCCTGTGAACTAGTTCTTGCTATTGCTATTCTATGTGCACAGTGCACTTTATAACACATTCCTTTGTTAATCTATGCCTGGTTGAACCATGATATTAATTGATCTTTTTTTTTCTTCAGGTGATTGAACATAGAATATCAAATTGAGAAGGACGAACAATATCCGGCACATTGTTATTTGAGTTTTATCGAGGTGTGCCAGCCTCCTAGGCCGACAATGCAATTTGAATTTTATTTATAACCTTCAGGCATCTAAGGCTCAGGCCGAACAACGTCCGGCCCTGAGGTCTGTGCAAAGGTGGCATGTACGTTTGGATTACTCCCAACTCGCAGTCATTCCAAAAAAAACTGGATTTTTTGTCCCAACTCGCAGCTCTTCACACTGAGAAAAGTTCTTCGGCCCCGAGGGCTATCGACAACTGCAGCTTCAAAGCAAAACTTGCTACAATTTTTTTCCAATGTTGTCAAATGTCCGCGTACATGTTTTTGTGCTCTGTTTCATGTGATTGATTGAATTCTGTTTAGTTTTGCAAAAGTAAACGAATCTTGCTCTGTGTTTGTGCGGTAGTGTGCTCTGTTTTACATCATACATCAATTGTGAACTGTCTGAGGAAGGCCATCTTGGTAAGAAGCTGAAACTGTTACGGGTGTTTAAGTTTGTAATAAATCCTAGTGATAGCCTTATCAGCGAATTCTTTAAGTATAATATTGATCTTCGGAAAGCAGAATCCTCGTTAGAAAATGGAAACAAGCAAGATGATTAAGAGAGGAAGGAGAAAAAATGATGAACTGGAATAGTTACTGTGCCATAAGTGAAGAATGGGACGAGATATTGAAAAGAGACCAAAGTAAAAATAATAAGATCGCAAATTAGTTACGCTGGTTGTTAATTTTATTGTCTGTTGCACATTATTGGGATGGAGAATTGGTAAATGCCACCCGAATGCTGTAGAATTTACCAAGGTTCTGCTGGATGATGCGAAGCATTATGACAATCTCCAAGTTAGGGCCGAGCTTCAACTGGACAGCAAAAGGAGGAAGACAAAATATGTCGAACTTGATTTAAGCTTATCTGCCTCAGGGGCACAATATGAGCAAGACAAAAATATTGAAAGAGTTCTTAGACACTTGGGCTATATGCTCAAATTACAGTAATCGGGGAGCTCCAACACAACAACGAGGACAATGTGCACTTAGCACAGATACTAAAAGATACAAGTTTTTTTTTCATTATTCTTAGTAATACATTCATATGGAGTAAACAGGGTGGGTGGACGTTTTATTACACATGCATGAGGACAATGTGTACTTCGCACTGAAACCAAGCGACAAGGCTGCTTTTGGAGCCGCCTTGGGGTATTAGTTGAATGGTATGTTCTGAAAATAATGATTCCGTTTTTTCAATACTCTTAGGTGTAACTCATATCATCCATCCGTCCTGCTTTCGTTATTATTATCGTTATTAGTTGGACTCTAATAGTGATATCAAATGTGGACTAATGTTATGTGTGTTTTTTTAATGTCTGCTTTTATTTCATTTGTACTTATTTGTAACAGAAGGCTAGTGTTGTATAGACCCATGGTTATTATTATTATTATCATTATTATTATAGCTATTCCAATACTTTATTTTAATTTTAATTAATTTCGAATTTATTAGACTAATAAATCGGCTCTGAACTGTGATAAGAAACTTTCCTTCAGCCCTAACCAAATAGGACTTGTTCGTAGGTAACATATGCTCTTAATATGAAATTTAATTGCATCTTTATGGCCTTTAGGCATCTAAGGCTCAGGCTGAGATAGGGGAGGGGAAAGGATTCAAGAGGGTGTCAGCCAGGGCCAATGTTAAACGTGCCGTCCCGGCATTTGCCTGGTGTGACAGAAAAAGAACTGGAATAATCTTAGCATTGTCGGCCGCTGGGATCGAATCCAGCACTACCACTGAGTTACGGCGTCTCAGTTCTTAATATGGAGTAAACTAGGCAGATGTGAATTTATAGTTTGATTACATATGGCAACACCACAATCTCTGAGAGCGAGTTGAGAAAATTTTACAAACGCTGAAAACGCCCAAGGGCTGGGGACTGCGACTTGGGACGACCGAGTGCGTTTCAGGAAGCGACAGTTCCACACGAACAAAAGTCCCTCGATCTGTACAGAAATGGGAATTCGATGAGCACCGTTTGAAAGCGTTAATTCATGTAGATCCACACCAAGCGACATGGGAATTGACCGCAGATGGACTATGACTATACAAAAGTGGGCAACATCTGCTCTCCCTGGGGAAGCCGGAAAGTGCATAAATTCGGTGTTTATGCTTCCCACATGCTCAAAAACAACAACATAGACCAATGTTTATCCATCTGTCCCTCCTTCCTCGCTCATCATCTCTCTGTTTACCAACACCATAAATTCATTTTGTTCACGTAAAAGATCAATAGTTACGAGTGACGAAAAATGGCACCTGTATATCAACGTCACACACAGAAAACAATAGATCAGCCCAAAGAGTGTTATGATCCTTGCATGGCATTGTCGAGAGTTCCAAATGTGAATAGTGGATGTTTAATTTTGAATCACCCTGTACTTGACATATTGAACTCAGTTGATAAAATGAGGAATGTTTCAGGGTGATAAGGAAACTTAAATATTATTTGTACATATTATGTTTAATTTTTTGTGTGTATTTAAATGTGTTTCTTTTCTTCTAACCCCCCCCCCCTCATTGCTAGCTGGCCAGCTAAATAACTAAACTAATCACACCCCATACTGAAAGCCCAAAATCTCTAACCTTATTTTCTTTCTTTTTTTTCTTCTTTCTTCATTTATAATCATATATATTTATTCGTAATGTGATATCTGAAATTATTATGTTTAGTGATGTATATATACAAATTTATTTAATCTTTTATTCATTTTATAGTATGTATTTAAAGCTGCAAAACGATTTCTCTATGGATACAACGTTAAGTATTTTGAGGCTCTTAAAAGTTCGTCTTTGCGTGGCTCTAGGGGTGGTTGCCCTCTTTCCGGAATCTGTTTTGTTGCTTGGAAGGGAAAGGGGGGAATAGCAGAGTGCGTTGGTCGCATATAGTCACGTAGGTGTTTTGGGTCAGTGAGGAAGGCAGGATTTCAGAACGCGCCAAGATGTTGCTTTCTTCCTCTCGCGTCAGTGATTCAAACGAGAAGAGAGGAAGTCAGATGTTTTGAATAGCGGCCGTGATTGGCTGGATTTCTTGCTGCGCAGGAGAGAAGAGGGGCTGTGAGTGAAGCAAGCGGCGAGAGGGAAGCGGCTCGAGGAGAGAACGTTGGGACGCCGAAGTGTGTGGTGGTGAGAGTGAGGGCTTGTGGAAATGGAAGTGTCGTTGTCTATTTCCTCCCTCGAAGAAAGAAAACATTGAAAATGGTCAGGTAATAGTGTGTGGAGAAAGAATCACCAAATGAGTAAGTTTTATGTTTGGTATTGCGAGTCCTGAGAAATTTTGGTGTAAGATTCTTTCGTCTCTTTTTTTTATCAGCGTTGACCGTGTGCAGCACATAAATTGATTTAAAGAACGAGGTAGCTAGTAAGATTTCAGAAATTTTGTGCTCGAACTTGGGACGTGTTTCTGGCATACTTCCGCGGAGTAAATATAATGGAATAGGCCTAGGTTTAGACTGAGATTTCTAAGAGAGAGAGAAAGAGAAAGTAGAATATCATATTTCAGTTACTTTAATATTTCTTTTTTGACGCAGAGTGCTGGTACTCCTAAGAGAATACAAGTCGTTGATCAGCGGTAGCAAAAGTATAGCAAAGTTTGGCGCTAAAGAAATATATGTGAATGAAATGCTGAAAATTGATGGTGTGGCCCCCCGCCAGATTCTTCCCCAAAGTTATATCTTTCCCTAAAAAGAAATTGATGACCAAACCCCCGGGAGAGTGGCCCAAAAGTTTTGGACATGTTTCTCCCAATCTCTGTCTTTTTTAGATAGAAGTCCCCCCCCCCAGTCATAGGTGTTCCTGAGTTCCCAAGTGGGGAGCGTCTCTATAGTAATCCATTCTATTTAGATTGGTAGAGAAAGCTTTTGTCTGATCTTATCAGGCAATAATTCTGTTCAGGACGACTCACAATATTCTTTTTTTTTTTACAAGAATCTGGGGAACACACGAAAAAGGTTTTTTTTATAGAGTGTTTCGTTAAGTTATATATATATATATATGTGTGTGTGTGTGTGTGCTAACAAAATTGATATAGAGTACCAGAAAGGAACCCGTGATGAATAGAAATCTCAACAGAAAGAATTCAGTGATTTTTTTTTTGTTTTGTGCCAGAAACTGGGAACTGCGGAAATGATATAGTTATTTAATCAGATAAAGTGATTCGTTTTATGTTGGTTACGGTTCCGTTAGTAGAAAGAAAGTACTGAGTCAAAATAATCATCGCCTAGCCTATAATCTAACCGTAATATAAAGTTCTGTTCCGCATTTCAATATTTAGAGCCAAAGTCCATAGAGAAATCGTTCCTCCTCTATTGTACAAATTTCGTTGTCAAATAAAACGTTATATTATCCCTCACTAAGATAATAGAGGTATTGTTATTTCAGATAGTAACGATTATTCCAGCCGGTAGAGTTTGCCATTGAAATCTGCGTAAATGTGATCAGGGAGTTTTCAAATTATTCAGTGTACATTCTATTTCTAATTATCTTTTTTTTTCTTTTTGGCCGGATACGGCCTGGCGCCCGTTTAAAGTTCAATATATATCTCTAAGAAAGTAGTAGAAGCGAACCGTGGACATTGTATCCTCCGTTAGGTCCCTGATTATCCGTGGCAATAGTGAAAGAATATTTTTTCGAATTATATGTGGATGGTTTTAAACGTTTCTTAGACTTGTGTAGTTTGAGAAGTTAAGTATAGAGTAAGCAGCGTGAAGATACCATAACAAGAGAAAGGGAGTACCTCGTGTGAAAAATGAATTGCATTCACGCAAGACATTGTTGTTCATTTGGTGGGACAAGAAAGGAATCATTCACTTTGAAACAGTGCTGTGAAACTCACACTCATACTTAATACTTATATAAGTGTTTGTGCCAACTAGCAATGTAGTGACTGTGGAGGAGTGGAGATTGCGCACATGTTAATAACTTTCGGAAATTTAATTTAGTACTTATATAATCTTTTAAAAGAATTTTTTTGTATTATTTAACGATAAATATGAATCTATGTATATTGATACATTTTTAATTTTAATTAATATCTAGTTCGTTAATTATTTAATATTGAAACTCAATAGTCATTGTAATACAACATAATCACCAGATGGGGCCTGTAACCCACCGTCAGACCACAGTGCGCTCTAAACATTGGTTGTATTGCTTTTCAGAAAATAAAGTAAACAATTGTTTTAACCACCTGATTTTTGTTCATAAATAGTTTGCTTTCAGCAACTAGTGATTCCTCAAGTGACCGCTTCTCTCGCCAGGAACAAATAGAAGCATTTCTCTATTTGATATACCTTCCCTAGTTAGTGGAAACCCACTGCAAACGACCATCTCACTCCGAATTTGAAATTTGCATTGCAGTGTTTCTACATCATCTCAACCTGTGGGCCGCGGGCGACCGTTTCTCTTCGGAGGACCGGAACCAGTAGCTCATACACTGTTCTTACACCAGTGGGTGGACCGCGTTGTTGAGGTACCGTTTCTCTGCGATAGGAACGGAACTCACTATGTGTTGATTGTCTCACAGTACCATGAGGGATAGCATCTTTGGGTGGCAATTTCTCTTCGTTAAGAATGAATCCTGAGGAGTATGGTTTCTTTACCTTAGTTCCTGCCCTTCACGGCGCTTCCCAGTGTCTAGCTTGCCCAGTGTATTATCGAGGCTAACATCATAAAGGCTGTTACATTTAGATTTTGAAACTCAGTGTTGTCATAATCATAGGTGACTCAGTATTGACATTTTTTTTACCTCCAAGTGAAGTGCTATTCTTGTGAACAAATTTTGTTCAGTAATTTGTGAGATATTGAACCGTAAGGATACCGATATATCTGTTAGTGTGGCAAGTCCTGATAGTACAACCCATGGGATCCTTGGTGGGAGGATTGATTACAGAAGAATAAAT
Organism: Lepisma saccharinum; assembly: GCA_022664845.1. NCBI lineage: Eukaryota > Metazoa > Arthropoda > Insecta > Zygentoma > Lepismatidae > Lepisma > Lepisma saccharinum. The sequence goes on from JAGDQP010054214.1 coordinate 9,806, forward strand.
TTCCAAGGACACCGAAGTTAAAGACGTTGTGGTCACGCCACTCCCTAAGGCAGATGCACTTTGAAGAAGAGAGAGAACAGGAACGCAGTGAATCACCCTTCAGCTTGAGAGATATGTTGTCGGATATCATGAATCAAATAAAATAACTGAATGTGAAAATAGAATAAGAGTCGAAAAAAGCTAGAAAAAAGCTGAGTGGGAAGGTAGAACAACAGTCGGAAGAAACGAAGTGATAATTAGGGAAAACTGAGCTTGGTTTTAAAGAAGTGAAGTCTTAATTAGAGGAAAATGAACATAGTATTAAAGAAGAAACTAAAAAAGAGCTGAATGTGAAAATAGATCATCAGCCGGAAGAAACCAGAAACGAAATGAAGCTACACATGGATTAAACTAGAAAAAGAATTGAAGCTGCTGAAGAATGCACGCACGGATGTTAAGTAGGTGAAAGAAAAGCGACATAGTGTCAAAGGTAAAATAGAAGAGGTGGAGGAAGTTATGAAGACAAGAATAAATAACTTAACGTTACAAGTCGAAAACAAGTTAATTTGACGACGCTAATAACTTCCTAGGTGTGAATTCGAATGAAATGGAGGAACTGAAGAAACACCTGTCCCTTCATGAATCTGAAGTGGAAATCCTTAAAGAAAAACAGTTGGATGGTGGATGACAGATATGGTTGTCATAGAGAAGTCGCCCATGTGATGAAATGTTCAGACGCTTTTGTTCCATAAGAGGGAAATGTGAAGACCGGATGTAACAATCATAGTCACTTATGCAAACCCACCTTAAGTGGGAAAGACACAAAGGATGTCCATGATAAATACAATGAACAAGTAAGTTATGTTTGTTGGGCGGAAGAGAAAGAATTATAATCGCGTTTGCCAAATGTGGAAAGCGGATCATATCCTACATTACGAGGAAGGCTTGAGGAACATGAGCACATAGCAAGGTATTGTAGATGCATCCATGAACACTGTTGCGACCGAAGAAGAGGTCGAGCTTCTCCCAAGCGCTTCCGTGGAGGCAGCGGAGACCGGAATGAGTACGGTTACAAGGAAATACCGAAATGGTTCAACGATGATGTCCATCTAAACGAATCGAAGAGGAGAAAGTGTATTGACGGAAGAGCGAGTGACGAGGTATCAAATCATTTTCATTTAGAACGAAGCAAGCAAGAAAACATGTTATCTCACCAGGCTTAAGGGTCAGAGCGGCTGGTGGGAGAATGCAAGGAAACACAGACCCATGCTTGGACGGTGTAAAGAATATAGCGATGAATGACGATGTGAAGATTCTTACTGTAAGTATCCGGAGAATATTGAAGGAGTTTAAGCCATGGAGAATTCCAAAAAGAAAGTGTTTAAAATACACCATCGTACAAATGAATACTCGGAAGCCTGGAGTAGGTAGTACTATTACAATGGTCTCGGATAGTATGCATGAAACGGTGATGAGTTTAATACCACCAGTATGTTTAATAGAAAGCGGAATGAGGAGTGAAGGCAATGAAGATGAAACCTGGAAGAAAACTCGTGGAGAACGAACTGTGTTGTTTGACAAGATGCAAAGCAGTCAATGTGAGAAGGACGATGCTGATAGGAAAAAATATTCAAGTTGAGGATGCTAGTCACGCGGATAACGTGTACCAGGAAAGGCACAGGGAAGTCAAGTCAACGAGAGTCAACAGGGGCCTGTTGACGACTACAAAGGGAAGAGAAGGCGCGCTCCCAGATCCAAGAGGTTTGCCAAGACTCCACTTGCGAACGCATCTCCTATTGAAAAAAGTGTCATAAAGAAGGCACAAGACAGCAGAAAATCTTCGGTGATTATTCAGAGCAAGTGAGGAGTTACAAGCGCGTTATTAGAGCGAACGCATCTAATGAATCGATGATAGAGCAGCATTTGATTCCCGCTAGGCACATTATCAAGATTGAATACTAGATTAACGTCGTTTCATGGTTAGATATTGGAGGCAGGAAAGGTCTTTACCACCAGGCATGTGCTAAACCACCATCGATAGAAAGCCGAGAGTACGTTATTAAATCTTAAAAAGGATATGGGATGTACGAGTGGGGACACAGGAGTATCCTTGTTTTCTCCCGCGATTTGCATGAAGAACAGGAAATATTGTATTCTGGTGACGGTGTAAATAGTGTACATATATTTTGTGTCTTTCTTTTTTTCTTATGTGCTGTTCGAATTTGTTGGGGTGTAGTGAATATAGCAAGTTAAAATTAGACTGATGCGAACGATTAGTCTGTCGATTCCGAGTTTATGATGATGAACGTTAGATATCTACGATGAATGTCCAGGGTTCGGAGCCACGTTCGGGCGCCATATATAATAGTGCTGTGTAACTCACACTTAGTACTTATACGCATGTTTTTGCCAACTAGCAGTGTAGTGACTGTAGAGGAGTGGAGATGGCGCACATTGTCGTATTAATGGGGGTTTACTGTATAAATTTTTCATTTTTATTTTTATTATTAGGAGGTCTTCACCTGTTATGATTAATCACCCCTACCACCTACCCAGGTAATAAAACAATTTGGAGAGTGGATGACATATGTAAATATTGTGTATAATTATTAATTTGGGTGTTTTATTAAATATATGATATTATGGTTGAATTTAGGAAATAGATGAAACATTGGTGTAATAATGCTTTTCGTATATTTGGTTTTGGGAAGATAGATTCAAGCAAAGAGAATTAGGTTATAGGTCGCACGAATAAATTGCTTTTAGATATCTGTCTTGGTGTTTGTTCAATCTATTCAATAACCTTCAGACGTTCTCTACCATGTCCTTTTCTTGTCTTTTCTTGAGTAAAAGTACAGAAGAGAATTAGTCTCGTGCCAAACTAAATACATGTGTAATGTTTATGAATAAAACTATTGTTTTGTGTGAGTACTCTGTTAGAGGCTAGCCCTCCACGTGCAGTAAAAGTTATATTAAAAGGTTTTGTAACTAGTATATGTTAAGGCGAAGTGGTCTACGTTTGAATTGAATTTATTTTAAGGCCTTTAGGCAACTATGGCTCAGGCCGTATGGATGATGATGGGATGAATTGGTGGAATGAAGAAAGTGGGAGGAAACGGGAGCACCCCGAGAAAACCCACGCACACGGTGTTTGTCCACCACAAAGCCCACATGGCATGAGCAGGGATCGATCTGACGACCCCTAGCACCAGAGGTGAGCGCTCTACCAACTGAGCCACCGTGGCCCAAGTGGTCTACGTGACAAGTAAGTAAGTCACGTGGTGATGGCTCAAAGTGTAAAATTCTGGAATCATAAAAGAGTCTGTACGGGAGAGAATTGTCGCATTCACTCTCCCCTTTTTCACAGAAGGTAACTATATTATTTTTGTCTCTGATTCTCGTTGGCATTATAATCTTAAAGTCATTCTGTTTTGTACTTAACTGCCTGAAAGAACTTTGAAATTGCTTGGTATTTGTTAATCAAGACAAATACTACAAGTCAGTAACTTGTTGGACTTTACAAATATCTTGTCTTTATTGAATATCAGTTAACAAGCGTCTAAGCATAGAAGCAGCTGTACTAAATTGTTGTAGTTTCTCAAACT
>JAGDQP010054216.1:0-13388 GCA_022664845.1 Lepisma saccharinum
GTTGGTATGCGGAAGCGTTGTTGTTGTAATGAAAAGTTGGCTGCTGCCTACAGAATCTGCCTAAGGTTGGAAAGCAGCAGCTTGTAAGAATAGCTTCTTGGCTTTTCTCGTGATGACCTCTCGCTACGTTAACAACGTACACCGTATCATTTTACAGGACCCGCAGTTGTTTGTCTCCTTAGCCTGTCTTCGGCGTGTGCGTTTCAGCATTGCAATAACTCGTTAACCCCCTTCCCTCTTATCTATGTAATAACCAATTCGTGTTGTTGATAGTGATGATTTTTTTTTCAGTTCATCCATGACGCTAGCAAAGGAACCAGTCATGATATAATTCTATGTACCTCCTACTAGACCATGTAGTTCTATGAAAATTCCGCACTGGTAAATAAAGGGTCCAGTTTGTGACGTACCCTTGCACCAGAGTTATAATAATTGGCATTAGGGTAATCATGATTCTGGATGTCCTGGCACTTAGTAATATAACGATAAAAGTCTCTTATAGCGCCTCTTCGTGAGAGAAGGGAGGTAGCGGTCAGGGCCTAGATTCTTCTTTCATTCCGGCATTCGACTGTTGGGACTAAGTGGAAACCTTGGAATACCCGCTCTTTCAAATGTTTATTCGATCTCAGCAACTATAACCGCTAGACCACGGGTGTAGGTCGGGTAATAGTAATATAAGGTGAGATCAGGTGTTCTTGAAGATTTCTTGCCATCATAAAAGGTAATTTAAAGCTGACAATGTTGTAATCCAGCGACAGTGGCGAAAGGTCGATTTCACGAGTGGCATTGCGTGGACTAGCACTTCTCCGCTCATTCAAACCCAAGCGTGGTTCGAAACTTACGTTAATAATATATCCCGTGCGTAGAAGCTACCGTCTCGATTAGGACGAAAATCACAAATCAAATTAAAAAAAAAAAAAAATCAAGTAAGTATGACTTCATCAAGATATGAAGTCATTTCTTTTTATGATGTAGGACGAGGAACACCACACCATACAATATGGTGTGAAGTCATAGTAATTGAAAACTTGCACTGAAAATTTGTTAAATACGGACGGACCACTGTTGGAATATTTTTCTCGTCTTAACTAGACCCAGCTGGACAAAATCGCTAAATTAAGCCTCTCTTGGCTCGGATTCAACTTTTGCCATGTTTGTTGATGTGAATAACCCTTCTCAGGCTGCCAGCTTAGCCACCAAGTATTTCTTTCTCCCGTGCATTGATGATTTAAAAAAAAAAAGAATAAAGTTTTATAACAAACTATGATTGCGCGTATTCCAAGTATTTCTTTTTTTCATAGCTTTCTTTGCTCAAAGTTTCATTTTGTTGTTTTAGGCGCGCATGGTTTTATTTTATTTTGTTTTTACATCCACTCGTGTGTTTGTTTGTTGTTTGTTTTTTACTTTGTGCATTGACTGAGAAAAGAATGTTAAGGAAAATCTCCCGACCTTGGCCCCTATGAAAGATAGCAATGCCTGTATAATAATGTAAGTTAACAGCTAGCTTGTGTCATCAAAATCAAGACTGCATATTCCCGTCGTTTTCTCTGTTACTCAAATAACATATGCAAGTTCAGAAATATGTTTGAAACATGTGTGATGGTATGTTGATTGCTGCATCAATGCGTACATTTACTACCGTGCGTAAAAACAGCCATCAGTTAGTAAACTCAGTTGTAGGGCGTTGGCTGCGCATTTGGAAGGTTGTGGGAACGATACCAGCATTTCCTGACTTTTTGTAGTGTTTTTCCTGTCTTCAAGACCCTTTCTACATACTTTCCCTTCCCTTATCCTGGCCTGTGCCATATATGTCTAAAAGCAGTTAATCAATGCGACGTAACATTTTTGGCTTCCCCCTTCTTCGGGCTGAACCCAATTTTGCAAACCCTGTCTCCGAGGGACCTTATCCCTCCGACTTGTGGTAGGCTGGGGCAAGTCCATAAATGTAAATTCATAATTTTAGTCAACCGCATCCAAGAATGGTTGTGATATATGCCGGTATATAGGATTTTATTTCCATTCCTCCGAAAATAATTAGTTTTTGAATTTGAATTTTATTTATGGCCTTTAGGCATCTCAGGCTCAGGCCGGGATAGGGGAGAGGAAAGGATTCGTTAAGGTGTCGGACAGGGCCTATGTTGAAAGTACCATCCCGGCATTTTGCCTGGTGTGACGGGAAAAACCCTCAGTCAGGATGGTCGTCCGCTGGGATCGAACCCAGGACCTCCCGAATGCTATGCCAACGCTCTACCACTGAGCTACGGCGGCTCGGTGAAAATAATTTGTAATTGTAGAAACAAAAATGAGACTGCTGTTATTACAGTTAAATGGATTTATGATAGTCATAAATTAGTATGAGTAATCAAGAACGGAATTTCATACGATGTCTCTAATATAACTGAGAAAGTGTGTACTAATTCTGATTCACAGTTGTTACACGGAGGATATCTGCATTTTGTTCCAAGATTGTTGCTGCCTGGAATGTCTTTTATAATTCATTGCGTCATGAGGTTAGCAGCGTGTACGGTCATTTCATAGTAAATGAAATGTTTTGTCGAGCGAGTAAAGTAGTTAATTTTTTATTCAGGCACGATACGTATAACGAAAGTAGGACGGCGACGTAATGTTTGCTTCCAACGTGCCAAGCTTTGAGCGACACAGAAATATGACAATCGTCAGGTTTTTAACACGTTGTTCTATCAGACATTAATTCCTTGAGAGGAATTAAAAATATTATCTTCATTAAACTTTTGCTCACACGTGTAATTGGCTTATTTTATTATTATTTTAAGGTACACTCAGATTCATAGAAAATGACCGTTTTTTAAAATCTTAATTTGGCACATTCTAACAATACCGGAGTAGTATACGTTGCAGTTACAACATGTACAACATTAACTTTAAATCGATAATTGAAGCGGTTAGAGGATAAAGGTGTCATGTTACATTCGAAAAAATGAGTTCTGGTGGTTTATGAAAGTGTTATTCTTGCTCTACAACACCCCATTTAAGTTATTCCTCGTCTGAATAAAGAGATTCAGAAACGATGAAGGAGACACAGACAGACGAGTTTGTTTGTGGAAGAAGGTGGAAGGAAAAATGTAACATGACACCTTTATCCTCTAACCACTTCAATTAATATTGGTTTATTATTATTATTATATTGTGTAACATACCATTTTCTATGGATCAGAGTATACGCACTTCACTGTACGTGTCTGCGAACTGCAATTGGTGTAATAATGACGTAATTAAAATTATGAAGCGTGATAAGATAACATTCTTAGTTTTTGTTTTAAGAAAAATGCAGTGTATGAGCGTATCCCAGTAAACAAAATACTTAACAATAGTCTGATATTTCTCAAACGTGGGATGGTAATCAGAGATAACTTCTGCTCGAAGTGATAACATTTTTAACAGCCCCTTTATTAATCACCTGACCAAATAGAACCAAAATCCAGAATGGTTTCACATAAGGAATTATATTTGTATAATACTCAATTTACTCGTGACTCCTGTGTTTGATTTTAGCCAGTAGCGTAGAACAGGTAAAATTTTCTTCAATGTTTTAGATACATCCCTTTTACATTGAATCACGTGAGCAAGTAAAGGTTCTAAGTAAATACTTGTTCGAAGATTAAAATATTGTATGTTTCCGGCGGTAGGACGTTTATCAATAAAATAGTTTTGACAATGATCATTCTTTGGGATAGAATATACAAATTTGCATTATATCAGTGGTTCTACTTCTACGTTCCTTACAAGTTACAACTGTGAAATAGGGCATTCTACGTCATAGAGCAGTGGTTTCAAGCTTCTTTAAAACCGCGGACTCCGTGAAACCAATAATAATTCATCGCAATCCCCCTCCTCGGTTGTTCCTCGGCAATGTAGTGGAATAAACATAAAAATCAGAAAATATTGTTAATAAAGATGGTCTGCTGATGGTAATAAAATTAAATACTTGTTTATATATTGTGAAAACGAGAATTTTCCAACATAAATTGGTTCGCGGACCCCTTTACGGGTCCCCAGGATAGAGGCCGGACTTTCTCTTATAATGAAGATTAAATGACTTTCTCAGTCACCTTCATGTCACTCTATATCGTGCTTGGTAGTTAGCTGTGTTAAAGTGAAGTGCTAGATGAGGATAATTTATGCAAACGTATTCTTTAATAGATACTTCCGTTGATCTGTGAACTTAGTTGATAAGAACTTTTATTGACGTCAGAAGTCGGAAGGTTGTTCTGGTTTCTGACATCGGGAAAAATAAGCAGTGCTGTCAGATTTCTTTTTGGCTTTGTAGCCTAGCATGGAAGAAAGATTTTTTAATTTTTTTTTCAAACGACCAGGTATCTTACGATATACGTAATGTCTCGATACCGATACTTATTTTCGACTTTGGACCGTCTTCTAGCTACAATGCAAATCAGACAGCTATAATTGAGCGGCTCTGATGAACAAAATTGTAAACGCCACAAGCTTTTTTAATTGGGAAGGGGGGGGGGGCGAAAGTCAGATGTGCCACTGTGTAAATACTAATAAATTGAAACGGTTTGGGGGGCTTCAACAGTGCCAGTATATCTGAGATTTTTTTTTTAAGACAAATTTGCACAGAAATTCCAAGAAACGAGGTTTACAACAAAATTGCCCAATTCCAGCCCCCACACGATAATCCTAAAATACACTGCTTACTTATAATGTTAATCGTTGCATTGTGTGCAACATGCATCTCACAATGAGCAGTTGTCTATTGATTGATGGCTTTCTAAACCGTAGTAGAATGACAACAACTTAGCAAGTAATGAACAAGTGGCAACACATGCTACGTCCGTGTGTTCGTTCATGTTTCATGAGTCAAGACAATCATCATAAAGTTACCCAGTAAGTCTTCGATACAATTTTATAGTATTACTGTGCTATTATGATGTGAATATCACGAAGAAACCTCAAGAAATGCATAACCAGGGTATTGCAGTAACTATTATTTTTGATCATCCATCTTGTAAGTGATGTTCAACAAATTACAATGTGCTTGCATACAACAAACACTGTCTAGGAAAATATTCTAAAGTATAGCCTACCAAGTGTGCCACGACCTGGCGCCAAGCAGCCGCCTATGTAGGCCAGCCATGATACTGTGACCCGTCTGATTACTTCCAAGAGACGACCTTGTATTCGAGCGGTGAGGAAACTTTGCGGCCACACATTTACGATCTAATCCTCGAGCTGCTTGTGGCGGTGACGTCAGAGGCTACGTCAGCGTTTCACATTTGCATGAAAGTCGAAAGATGGGAATGAGAATTAGGCTGCTTTGAACTTCAGGCTAAATAGAAAATATACTGAAAGTTTTATTGAGTCTTAGGTTCCGTCTTGACGAGACAGCATCTTTGTCTGTCTGTGGTAGTTCAAGATCTCAAGATGAAATATGTATAATACAGAATATATTATAGTAGGCCTAAATATGAATGAAAATAAAAACCGGAATATCCAATAGCTTACCTCGCAATCAGGTCTTACAGTTCAAAACAGGAGCTGAGTACCCCGACAGAATTTCCGTACGTATCCTCAAGGTTGATTATATCAAGGCCAGGGCCGTTTTCTTGCCTCCCTTCTCACAGTTTAAAACCTTGGGAGAGCTGCATTTAGGCTAGTGAAAGGAGCGATATCATTTCACAAATAAATCCAGTATCAAAGCATTTAACAGACAAGATAAACGTATGAAATCTCCATGAGAGACACCTTTATTTGCCTTCCGTACTTCATGCGCGTTCTCAAACATCAATTTAAATATTCTAGTATTCGTCAAAAACCTGCTAAACACGTGAACAGTTTGGGGGCACTTTTACGGTATGTTCGTGTATTTAGTTGACCATTTAGTTTGTGCTGAGTGATGCCATTATTTCATAGAAAGACGAGATGGGAGCACTTTGACTGTTCGACTGGAGTGTAAAACAACAGCTCAAGCAGTCGCGTACATTATTTATGAGTCAAAATTCATGGCTGAGTTAGTTGTGAACTAAGGATGGATGGCCTATTTCATTGATGGAACGTGACAGTATGTTCCCAACGGGGTAGGCTTAGGCATCCAGTTCAAATTGAATAACAGTACACTAGTTTTAGATGTGGAAATACTTCGATAAAATAAAATTAGATACAACCAATTGTGTGGTGCGGTAATAGCACTATGGCTGAACCCGTCTCGAGAAGTAGATATGAGTATTCGTCCTGACAGTACAGTTTTCGTGTGAAATTTTTGTTACCGTAAAAGAAGTGATGATTCCTTATAGTCCATGCTGGCCATAACAAGTAATTTTTAGTGTGAAAATTTGACACGTGCGGTCTACATATTGTTGGTTCTTGCGATTGTACTGTATATCGTTATTTAGCGCTTGTTTAAGGAAATAGACTGTATGGTCCCGATTCGTGATGGAGTATTTACTGAAGGAGATAAGAGCTTTACTGTTGTTTTTAGAAACAGCTCAGAGAACAAAAACATGATTCGTCTGGCCGTCTGGCAGCTAGCCACGTATTTCTTTCTCTTACCCCCCTCACCCCGCCCTCTTTCTCTCACAGGCGGCGTTGACCTCAACAGTGACGGAAAGCAGCGCCTGTCTAATGCAACGTTGCCATATGCTCACGATCTAGGCCGTCTTTTGTGGATTGTCGTATTTCGATGTGGCGCCTCTCGTTTTCTGAATCGGTTCTGGGTCTTCTTATATGTTGGAACGAGAAACGAATCAGAAGTGATTCCTCTGGGAAGAAATGACGACAAGATTGTTTTAAATTAATAGTGAAGTTTGATTCAAATACGCGTGATAGGCTACAAATATGCTTTATGTTGCTTTTTTAAGTCTAAATTTGTGTAAAAACACAATTGGGCCGTTCCACGATCAAATATGTGACGTTTGTACACTATTTTTGCCCAAATAAAACAGTATTTTCATTAACTTTTTTAAAATTATAAAAAGTACACTTTAACACTTACATATTAATTTTTTAGATACGTTGTACAGCACTCAGTAGAATGAAAAAATTGAAACTATCATGTGTGTGACAGTTTTTGGAAGTGTATATTCATTGTGAAAACTTTTATAAGTAATTTCTGCGAATGTACGATATTTCAAGGCTGAACTTTTTTATGTAGTTGACATTAAAACTGACGTTATAAAAAATATATTTTTGTACAATCATATAGTTCCAGTTAGATTTGCGAAAAAAATAAACCAGCTATCATGTTTGTGACAGAGTACAAAATCTACATTATTTTTGAGCGTACCTTTGCATTTATTGGTATATATTATATAATTGTTAATCTGCACAGAAATATAACTAGGCCTAGTAAAAATTTGAACTTTTACTGTTTTACAAAATTGGGTTTGTAGTATTGAATAAGAACGACTACAGCTATCTTCTAAACAAAACATCCATGTTCATGAACAGGTTCACGAAACACAACAAGAAATTGTAGGCAGGGATGGTACTTTTCTCCGGTCGAGGTACTTGATACTGCTTATCATTCTCTACAAAAGAAAAGCTAATTACCGAGACTTTCTTAAGAAACAAAATAGGTAAGTCTTCATTTTCACTGACCCTATCCGAAACTTGTGTTAATATCACATCAGCAATTACAATCATGCTGTCTTCACAATAAAACGGTTCTCTGCAAAAATCAAGAAAGCATATGCAATGCACGAATTTGCTTGAATTGAATTTTATTTGTGGCCTTTAGACATTTAAAGCTCATACGGGATAGGGAAGGGGGAAATGATTCGTGAAGGCGTCGGCCAGGGCCTATGTTGAAGGTACCAGCCCGGCATTTGCCTGGTGTGACAGGGAAAAAACCCTTGGAAACCTCAGTCAGGATGGTCGGCCGCTGGGATCGAACCCACGATTTCCCGAATTCTACGCCAACCCTCTACCACTGAGCTACGGCGGCTCGGTGAATTTGCTTAAAGATTAGACAATATTTTGTTTTGGGCCATTCCAGTGATTGACTTCTGCTCATCCTTTTATGAATGCAATGCTTTTAAAGTGTTCAAATAACCATGTCCCGCCCAGGATTCGAACCTGAAAGCCTCCTGACGTCTTAGACCTCACGACGATCGAGGGCGGCAGTGTTAAAGAATACCGTCGTGTGACTTCGTTTGAATTCGTGAGTTGGGAATTCAGTTTCACGTTGTTTTCCTAATTACTCTGTTAATAATTCTTACTGCAAGAGGAGTTTCCCAGAGTAGTCTAGTAGTAGGGGCAAACCTTGAATGGATGGAATAAAATATAGGTCAAGGCGTAATGAAAAGAATTTCCACTCTTTAAAGAATATATATAAAGCAGCATTTTAAAAGTGACCTTGGTCAGGTTAATAGTGTTAACAGTTCTTTCAAAAAGAGACGAGTTTTTTTTATTACTATTATTTAAGAATTAGTATCAGTACTAAACCAGGTTTAGGGAGAATGGTTACGTGTGTAACGCCACATATAACCCCCTTCCTTGCCCATTTTCACATCAAAACCCGTAAATTGAGTGTGTTCGGTGATTTGGCTTCCTTCAGTTCGAGCTTTATTCATCGGCACCACCCGCACACTGCTGCCCTGGACAGTATCACTCTTTTAATTGCTAAACTTCGTTTTTTAATCCTGTCCCTTTGGTAGAGTTCTGACTGTATAGAAGTCTGCTATGCCACATCCCATATGAGTCTTTCTCGCAGATATTAAGACGTTATTTACCTCATAAAATTGCCTTTATCCATTTTTGTTAGGCCAATTTACTTCACCAAACGTAGTGTTGAAAGTCAAGAAGACTGGGTTTTACCGTCTTTATCTTGCTATGATATTATATCACATCTATGCCAGTGGCATTTAGTGACATTACAGTGTATGTTGAATTAATGGTGAGCAGGGTTCAGAATTCCTTTGTTGGTTGTGTAATTTCATTTGAACCACTAACAGTGTCGTAAGTGTACCCCCCCCCCAACACACACACAAAAGTTGGAGCAGATCAAAACGAAGCAAAGCGGTGCCGTACCAATCCATTATATTTGTATATTTTTCGCTTTGCTCAGTCGGTGTGCCCGCACCATCATTTAAATGTGTGAATTTAGTATGGCCCCCACCGCCTTGTTTCGCTCCGAGCTTTTTTTTTGTGTGTGTGTGGTTGTTTTTTTTGTGTGTGTGTGTGTGTGGGGGGGGGGTTACCGTAACAGATGAAGTCGAATGATGTACAAAAATAGTAGAATGACGAATGGTGTTCGGGCCTGAAACACAGCAGCTACATAGGATTTCACTCGGAATCGGTATAAACGAAAAATTAAAATACCGGTACTTTTTTTTTTTTCAAGTAAACTAAACTGGTGTATTTTGTTTACAACTCCAGTCAAGTTTGGTATCTTTTCTCGGTATGTATGAGTGTGTCGGTTATCAAGAAAAGTAAAACTAATTTTTCTTACTTCGAATTCAGTCTAGTAGTAGAAAAAATAAATGATAAGAAAACAACCATAAAAAATTCTTGATCAGTTGTAAGTTGTCAGGGAAAGATATTATTTGCTTTGACTAGTTTGTTGGAGGAGGTGTCTACCGAACATGAAAATCACAAAAAGAAAATGCCATTAATTGTTTTCTAATGTTAAGATCTAAAAGAGCTTCAGCGATGTTCCACGACTATGTTGTCAAATATAGCAAATTTCTATGTTATAGTATCTTCGCTGTTCTTAATCTGTCCTTTTTATATGTAGGCTAAAATTTGAAGAGATATTGATCAGTATATAACGACGTTTGTCTGTCATAAATTTTATGAACATAGATAATGAAAATGTCATGAATTTTAGTTGCCACAACGGTAACGTTCCCGTCTGACTATATGCTCTGTCATTGAATTCATTTCATTAGGTAACCGTACTTGGTAGCTTCGTTGTCATTTCCTACGTGATTCCTGTTGTTCATGGCTGTTTTCGTTTGTGAGAAGAAGACTACTTTCTAATGCTGCCTACCGCGTTGTGGATGACTTACTAAAAAGTCTGTAAACATATTTCGTTTGCTTTAGTCCCCAAAAGAACTTAACGGACACTCAGAAGAGTACTAGACTGACACAGCCTGCTGCTATGCGAAAGCAGAAGTTCAAAATGACAGAACATCCTACAGTACAAACAACTGAGGTAGCAGCATCCTTGGTAGGTATTTCGTAGCTTCCATTAAATGGTACAACCCGAAGCAATGCTTGACAAGGTCATTTTTAAAAAAGCAAAGTAAAAGTTAGCATTGCGTTGGGTATAGTCTAGACGTCTGCTTGCCTGGATGCACCTGGCGGAACCATGGAGAGACAAATAATGTTGACGGTCTTGCGTGACCGCATTACAGTGGCGCCACACATGTCCATGGAAAGGATAAAAGAGGCTGTCGTTTTTTTTTTTCTGTGAAGGTAAAACGCGTATGTATCCTGTGACTTGCAGATAAAAGTATACTTTCGTATAGTAATTAAGTTGTAACATCAGCCTTCTGTCCCCTATCCTAGTGTACGATAATTTTCGTAATTTGCATTTGTACACATACGATTATCTCAACGTTTGATAACAGTGTATATCCATTATTCGTGATGTGAGCAGTGCTTCACTTCTATTCCAATCCTACGTTCGTAAGTGTACTTCGATTACCCGCCCCGTTCCCGCATGGTATACACAAAATGTTTGTATACAATATTTTTAATGTCTACAAAAGAAAAGTGTCCATGATATTCAATTTCAAATCACGACAAAATAAGTAAACTTGTTTTAACATTTTTATTGAAATACTTGACACCTAGATTTCATCAATCTCACATGCATAAATAGTTTATATATAGATCAACATTTTTTGTGGGTGTTAAGAGAAATAAATGGTCTAATTTTCTTCGATCTATTGTTATCACAAAATAAATTATTTAATGAAAGCTGAAAACGTATTTCCGTTTGGAAGTATGAACAAATACTGAATTGGAAGAGTACTATGAAAAGAGGAAAATGCCATGTATCAAGTAGTAACTTGTCACGTATCATCTATCGTATGAGAGGTGGGGGAAGCTACATATTTTGCATGCATTATCAGCGCAAAAAGCGACTGGAACATCTTCGTGAGTTTGGTTGCAAAATTTTGTGTGTAGGAAAACTCATTACGTTGCTGAAATCATGCGGTATATCACTTAGGAGCGTCTGCGCACTGGCTCTTCCGTTTTCTCAAATATCGAACCTACCTCAACAAAGCAGTGCGTGCGCCGTATATGCTCCACTTGTGATCGAAATTGGTTTTGTGTTACATCAAGTAATCTGTAAGTTAAAGAGCTGCTAACATGTTTTTTGTTTCTCCACATTTTTACGCCTTTATTGTGAGCATTATGTAAAAATGTCACAAGACGCTTCAAGTGAGAGTATTAAGCTTTAGAGGCAGCAATGAAGTTTGGGGTTCTAATTCCTATGTTCCTCTGGATATTATTACTTTTAATGAGTGAAGACCGTCTGTACCTGCCATTAAATTTGTTACCCAATTTCTTTTGCAGTTATAATTAATAATTTCGGTAGCTCATGCATCTCCTTAAGCGAACTAGATTCTGAAGTGGAGGTTTAATCCTATGACATTGGAAGACACTTTGGTAACAGCAATGATAACATGTGCTTGAATACAAAGGAAGGACATTATTTCCTGTCCTAACCAACTCCATCTGGATTCATTTTTAGTGTTAGAATGCAGCAAATTCGACTCATTTGCTGAAGTAATGTAATAACAATTTTCCCAGTATGCAAGATTCTACTTATTTTCCACATTCTGAATCCAAATACCAGTAGATAATGCATTAGAACTTAGAGGAAAAAAATGTTCATATTAGTATCAGCATAGTGCAATCGTTAATCGAGTTTTTTCAATCACAATTTTTATGTTTTTTTTTATTCTTAAAATTCATTTTCAGGGTGGATTTTCTAGAACATAAGGCAGTTACTGATTCACTTTAACAAAAATCAGAACTTCGTACGATGTTTGAAACACAATTGATTATCTCTAATCCAACTAGGCTCGGTCACATATGTGTCGGACTCTAGTGTACTGAAGTAAAAAAAATACATTAACATCGGGATAAATGGAGAGGGCTTAACTTGTTTTGATGAACCTACCGCTTTCGGCTGAACACTAAAAAGAATTCCCCATGAGTTCAGGTACTACAACCAACTGCCGATTGCAGGACTAAATCACAAATAGATACCATTAGTGTTTATCGAATTATAGTCTTAAAGACTCGATTGAAAATACAATAGTTTCTATAAAGATTTAGTTTTCCGTATCTTCAGCCTTCAACGTGCGCGAAAATAGGACTTCCATTCGCTACTAATACATTCCTCGCCAGAAGGCTAGGAATTTCCAATCTCAGATAAGGTTCTCTTGGTTTTAAGACACGAAAGCACCCTTCTTGACGGACCTATCTACACATTGGGACCAATAAAATTCAGGATAATAGAAGGTCGTCTTTACCCTATTCTCACATGATCAACAGATTAATTCCATGATTACTTTTTAAATATTAAATTTCTGACCGTGTATATGCTATTTGAACCTGTAAGGTTGATCACGTAGTACCTTTCTAAGTTTCCAAAGTATTCTATATGAATAACTGAATTCTGTTATCGAAAAATGACTGTACGATGTAATTATCGGTAATAGTGTAACCAGAAAGGAACTGATATGGCGCAATTTTCGATAATCCCGCTACCTCACTATTCTTGGCCCTTGTTGCCATAGCTCAAGCTGTCAGAGCATCTCTCTCTCTAATCGTAGATTCTACACACAGATGGGGGCGGGGTGTTTGTAGGCTGCATGTAATGTGTACTTGTAGAATGATTATAAACTTATGTAATTCACTGCTAAAGTTCTTTCTTACCTACCGTTCAGTGTAATAAAAGAGACAGACAGACCTTGTGTGTGCAGATAATTGAAGTTCAGTGCTGAATATAAAAGCGTAATTGTTTGTTACGTATTCATATTAGTAGGAGTGGCAGTTACGCGTTGACACTGTTGCCAAACGCAGTTAGGAAATATTTGCCATTTGCTACTACTACATATATTTGTGGCAGCCAAGCCGGCCTCGATAACAGCTGATAAAGACCGGAATTATTTTTTCTTCTGTGACGTTTCTGATGTCTGAGGATCCCAGGAAAAAGAGTGAAATAAAGTGTAAATATGATTATGTTGTAGACATTTAACGCATGCCACATAATGTGCCATCTTGAGCATCTAGTTGACCAGAAATCCGATTTTAACTTTGGATTTAAAGGTAAAATAAAATAATGGCTGAGCAAAGCACTACAATTTATTTTTAAAAATTAAAATTTTTTGTAAACGTTTTCGCCGACTACCAAAACACTCTGCTTCCTC
>JAGDQP010054217.1:0-13388 GCA_022664845.1 Lepisma saccharinum
TATATATATATATATATATATATAATTGAAGTCCTGCTACGAAAAGCAGTCTAAGCCAGAAAGAAGAATAAGGATAAATATGTTAACTGTATTGTGTCCGAAGTAAATCGAAAATATTTTTTATATTAATTCGATGTCCCTCTACAACCTGCCAACAAAAAAATATCATTGGTTATATTTTAGATATTTATACTTATTTTTCTCAACAAACATGTTTTTTAGTGTTGCCGATGAGACGAGACTTAGGCTATCTCGTCTTGAAAATATCTTGTCTCGAAAATATGTATATTTTGCATCACGAGAGCTCTGTTTCGTCTCGTTTTTATAGCCGTTTCTCTGTATCGTCTCGTCTTGTGGTAACGTTAATATTTTGTGCCTTAGACTGTTTTTCGTCGCATGTTTTCAATTGTTTTGTTTTTTTATCCATACTCATTGAATTTGGAATTTAAAATTATAAACTCTTTAGTCAATCAGCAAAATACCTAATCTGGTTTTAGAAAACATTAAGAAGAAAAAGAGTACATGCCAAGAATTTATCGAACAGGTAGAGAATATAAAATTAGGACCCCTGAAAGTTATTTCCGAATCTTTCTTTCTAAAAATTGAAACGATAATATTTTTTTAATGATAATTATTTTTAAAATGGGGAGAAAAATAGCCGGAAATAAATACCTTAATCCGGATAAACTCTCGGGAAACCAGGGATGGTGGTCACCCTATAATACTAATCATTCTAGAAAGGCTGGCCGATTGGGTCCTATGACTTCTTTTAGCATATACAAAAAAAAAAGAGTCCTTTTTTTTAATTTAACATTTTTCGCCCTTTTGTAACGCAGGCTAGTGACTCAATTTAAACTGGAAGGTGGGGGGCTGATTTTATTTCACCCACCTCGAATTACCCGACCGTTAGAAATTTCGTAATGCTATAACCTTCATTTATCGTATTTTTATAAGGTTTTCTTTTTGTTCAATTATTAGAGTGAAATTTTGTAAGCTTGAACCATCTTCACATATAGGATAAAGCCCCAAATATGGAAGACTTTTTTTCTTTCCTTTATTTCTCAGAAATGGTTTCAAGATATAAGTATTATACACCATAATTGTGGACCTTTGCAAAACAAAATACAAATGTGAAAGTTTTTCCACCTCAATGAATTTCTATAATATTATAAAATAGAAAGAAACTCAATTTCCCATATTAAGCACAGCCCGCTCCTAATATGGAACACTACCTGATCTTAATACGGAATAGTAGAACGAAATACTTTGAAGATATATAAAAGCCTGAGTTGTTATATATGCGTAACACATTTGGTATGAGGCAAGTAAGAAAAAAATTCACATAACATTCTTAAGATAATTAAAACCTAAAATAGTAGAAATACATAATTTTACGTATTACAAAGGTAATTCGAATGGACCTATTTATTATGTATCTTGTAAATTCTTGTAATATAATTATCTTTACTGTTGTCTGACAGATAAGGGAAACAAATAACTTATATAAAAAGAAATAGTTGAAATTTAAAGATTAACCTACCTTAAGGCGTGCAAATTTTGATTCCAGTTTTGTTTTGCAGAACAATGACAACAAACATATTTTTCTCCGCCTTTCATGAGAACATGACTGGTACCATTTTCATGAAATCATCTTTTGCAAACTGTACATTGTAACCAGTCTCCGCCGGCCGGGTGGATGAGCGGTCTGCGGCGGTAAGCCATCGGCTCGAAGGTCCTGGGTTCGTCGAGTCCCGGGAGGGGCATGGGTGTGGATTTTAACAGCTAAAGGCGAATAGTGTGACGGGCCGAAGTCTAAAGTTACTAGACTGGCCGATATAAAAATAAACTTAAAAGTAACCAGTCTCCCTTCACTTAGTGACCATAATTTTCATATATTTTTTTTAGGCCTAATATAACTTAAGATTCATTGTAGTTCACTTTTAATTCACATAAGTATGACCCTATTTAGTAATATTACATATAAGGATCCTGCTAATATTCCATATTAGGAACATCGCGATTTTGGATATTTCTCTTTCTACACACGCGTGATTCTCTGTATGCTGGATCTTTATACCCATATAGTACACAATATATGAAACCGAAATCACAAAAACTCAAACCCTATACGCACCTCTTTGAGTAAATTCAGCACGCTGGAATCAGACAATCGATAAACTCGACAGCTTGCGAAAAATGTTCTGGGAGAAAGCAAAATGTTTTCTACTCGTTCGGTAACCAGCCACCGCTACATAGACAGATGGCGCTAAGGTGCTCATGTTCACACAAATTCTACTCGGTAGCAGCACATAATAGACAAAATGGTATTTCATATTAGGAACGTATTCCATATTTGGGGCCTTTACCCTACGATCGATTTAAAATTTTGCACATATCCATACTTCCTATGGCAATATAATATTTTATATTCCATTGCGCACTAGTTGTCAATGTTGCCACCTTTTTCTAAAAACATTTTTTTTTAAATTGCTACCATACTGGTGAATATATCCACACCAAACTTGATATAAATATTAATCCACACAATGGAAAAATAATGTGTATGTCTCCGTTCCCACACACACATCGCAGTTTTCAGTGTTGCCAAACTCTTCTAAAATTCAACTTATATACAAATATCTTTACTTACACAAATTTGCATGTATTCATTAATTTATACCAAATTTGGCGTATATTTGCATTTGATACTGGAAAGACCATAGAAGTAAGTACTCCGCTCCGGGCGCCGCAGGCAACGCATTTGTCAGTGTTGCCAGCCAATTTTAAAAAATATTTCAAATTACTCCCATACCGTCCGTATCTGTACCTAACTTACATAAAAGACTATCAAATATTTGAACTATATTAACTAAAAGCATAGTAATTAAGAATAAAGTCGTAGAGAAAGTAAACAAATTGAAATACTTGGGAGCATACCAAACAAAAATGAGGTCACCGAATAAATAAAAAGTCGCTTAGTATCGGGTAACGCATGTTTCTATTCAGTCCAAAAACTTCTAACATCCCGATTAATATCAAGGAAATTGAAACTGAAAATATACAGAACGGTTATTCTGCCGGTAATACTTTATGGTTGCGAAAGTTGGAGTACGGCCCCAGAAAATGAACATAAATTTCGTGTGTTTGAAAATAAGATTTTGAGAAAGATATACGGGCCAAAACGGGACGAGATGACTGGAGAATGGAGGAGACTGCATAATTAAGAACTCCAAGGGTTGTATGATTCACCACATATTGTAAGAATAATGAAATCACGGGGACTAAGGCGGGCAGGCCATGTAGCTCAGATGGGGAAAAAACGAAGATCGTATTGTATCCTGGTTGGAAATCCGGATGGAAAGTGACCGTTAGGAAGCCCGAGACGTCGTTTGGAGGGCAATATTAGAAGAGATCTTCGAGAAGTAGGTGTTCGTCATGAAAACTGACTTGATCTTGCCCAGGATAGAATCCAATGGCGAACGTATGTTGCTGCGGCGATGAACGTGCGAGTTCCGTAAGCCATAGGGTTAGTAAGTTAGTCAGTTAAAATTCACTCAGCTTCTAATCCATATCGAAAGGTGCCGGCCGGGTGGCCGTGCGGTCTGCGGCGGTAGGCCAACTGCTCGAAGGTCCCGGGTTCGAGTCCCAGAAGGGGCATGGGTGTGGATTTTAATAGCTATGGGGCGAATCGTGACGGCCCGAAGTCCAAAGTTACTAGACTTGCCCATATAAAAATTAAGTTTTTGTATCGAAAGTATATCTCAGGAATATGTCATTGAGACCTTCAACACCCGTGGAATGTTTCAGGACATTTGGTAAAGAATAATAACATTCCTAGCATATCTTCCTAAGATTATTAAAAGAATATTCTAAGATTAATGTTCCGGAATATTTCTATTCTGAGAATATCTCGCAAGAACAAGCAGCTTCCACGTAATCGTAAAACATCTCTTGAATTACATAAGGAATAATATCCTTAGCATATGCGCTTATCCCGAACATTCATATATTCGTAGAACTTCCTAGACATAGTACCAAAACTACATGAATATGGTGATATCCCATGTATATTCCCACATCCCCATGGGAATTTTCGTAGCATATCCCTAAAACACCTTCTGAGTTAACTTTTAGATACCGGCAAGAAAAATCACGAAAATCGTAGGCCTTTACATTAACGACCCTGATCATGGACCTAATATATGGTCATGAGTAATATTGAAGAAAAATCTTTTTTTTTGTGTGTGTGTGAAGTTTTTCTGTTGTTTTTTTTTTATTATTTTTTTTTAAACGTCGTTTTCTTCACACAGCAAGTGATTTCATGCTTTACGCTGCAGATAATCAGTGTAATCAGCAGGATTGGAGTTAAGCTTTCATGCATTCGTCCCAATTTACTTTGCTTTGTTTCCCTGCAGAGTTACGAGGCAAATGATGGGATTATTTATAAATGCATTCACTGCCACATTGCTATACCTCCTATATCTTCACCCTGACAAACATAAGGAATAAACTAAAGACATATCGACTGAAGTTATTTGGTATATTTTGTATTAAAATACTAATAAACCTCCAGGGAACTGAATAAATATTTTGAATTATAGAAAGAGTTTAAGCTCCTAGAGGTAATACAACTTCGAAGACATCTTTACTATAAACTGAAAATCTATGAATTCTTTCCGAAATATGCTCTTATCCCGTACAATACGTTAATTTCTAATTACGGTGTTATTCAAGGAACATATCTATTTTTGATCATAATTACCGTCCGCAAAAATCAATTATCTTTAGCTCAAAATTCCGGGAAATAACCTGCTTCTATTCAAGGGCAGAGACATGTTTGGGTTTACTAGTACATTGTTTTTGAATTTGAATTTAATCTTTTAAGGCCTTTAGGCAACTTTGGCTCAGGCCGGATGGATGATGAGGAAATGAATTGGTGAAATGAAGAAAGTGGAAGGAAACGGCATGGTGTTTGTCCACCACAAAGCCCACATGGCATGTCCAGGGACCGATCCGACGACCCCTAGCGCCAGAGGTGAACGCTCTACCAACTGAGCCACCACGACCCCACTACTACATTGTGTTTCAATATATTAAATCACTACGCATTGCTCCCTCATGCTCCGGGCTCCAAGGCTCGCCCCATACTGTGAAAATATATACAGATAGAAACACTGAGTGTACCAAAAACACTGTATGATATATGCAGATTTCAAAAGAGTTGCATAATTAATACTCTTGTAAACAAGTAACTACATATATAGATTTCTTCTAACGAATTTGTTGCAATCACTGTTTCTTCCAGGCATACTTTCGGGGGGGGATGTGTCCCCCCTGGAGGTTTTCAACCGCCCCCCGAAAGAATTAGTGTTAGAACTTTTATTACTTAAACGTATACTGAAATACGCATATAAAAGTGCATTCTATAAATATTGTTCTTGTTATTTTGAAGGAACCTTAGTATTGTTTCATATTTTAGCACTTACGAGTCAAAATGCATTATTTCAAACTTTCGTGAGCAAAATTTGATTTTGCACCCCCGAAAGAAAATTCCTGAAAGAGACACTGGTTGCAATAATAGTGCTATGAGAAGTATTTTTTCAAAGCACATCATAACATAGCCACGTCGCGCGGCTCTCCCCGCTCTTTTTTTGAAACTATAATAAGTATTATCGGCACATAACAGTATAGGGGCCATTTGAAAAATTTAATTTTAAGATATGGCAGCAACGCCGACAGCTGGGTACTTGGGTACAGGGAACAGCCACAGTATGTTTCAATTGTGTCGTATATGTATACTCAAAGCTTGGTGCGGATATGTTTGACTGAATGGAAGTAGTAAATATTTCATTTTTAAAATTGATTGGGAACACTGTCAACCTGAATGGGACGTATATACAAAGTTTGGTGCTGATATATTCAACGATATGGAAGCAAATAAAAAAATATTATCTAAAATTGGTTGGCAATACTGACAACTGCGGCGCTGGAAGTACCCACATGAACAGTCCCAGTACCTAATGCACACGTCAAATTTTGTGTAAATCAATACGGATACGTCCAACGGTAAGAAGAAATATGAAATTAAACTTTTTAATCGTTTGGCAACCCTGAAAAACTACGATGCCTGGAGTGCCTGTATGACCTGTCCCAGTAACTAATGAACATGTATGTCAGATTTAATGTAAATCAGTGCACACGTGTAGATTTGTATTAATAAAGGCATTTCTATAAGTTAAATTTAAAAATAGGCTGGCAACACTGATAACTGGCGTGATTCAAGTCAGGGCCACCCAAAATTTTCTTCTATTATATTTTGGGTCAGATACGGCATGGAAGAAGTTTTATTCAAACTTATTTTTTTAAAGTTGGCAACACTGAGAACAGGGAACCCAGATAATTTCACATATACAAAAAACTATTTGCAGTCTCGGGTTTAATTTACGTTGCATTTCTTCTTAATTACCTATATAAAAGAAATTATTGCTTAAAGAGACGTTAGCAGTATTACAAATTGCTGCCCTGAAAAAAAAACGAAATTTAGGGGGGGGGGAAACGAAGGCTCATGATTTTTCAATAAAAAACGGAAGTTTTAGAAAAAAATAAGATTTTTAAAAGAATTTGTGGGAAGCTGGCAACACTGGCAGGGATCGTAAGCTGACGGAAGTCTTCAATGTGTATCATAGACCAGGGCTACAACTTTTTTTTCAGCGGACTTGATTGAGGCCGGGTTTTAAGGATGAAGAAGGCTAAGGCCGTATTAATATGGCTCAACTGAAAAGTACTGTAGTAATTTTAATACTTTAAGCGTTTTGCAAATTGTATTTGTAATTTTCAATTTGTTTCAGAACCAGTTAAAATCACTTCGCGGGCTGTATGCGCCCCGCTGGTTGTAGGTTGGAGACCCCTGCCATAGACATTCAGATCAAGTGCAATGCGAGGTAAGAAAAAAAATACCCGATAGTACTTGCTTTACACCCTGTATTAAGTTAGGGAAAGTAGGTATTAAATATTTGAGAGTAAAAATAAGACCACTTGGGCGGCCCTCGTTACCTTCCTAATTTTCATAGGGTGATGAGTTAAACATATTTGGAAATCTTATGGAGCACACATTCCAACGAGGTAGCGTTTGTGCCCAATCTTTAGGATAAGAGGATGATGCAACTCGAAAAAAAAAATTGAACAAGAAAAACTGGATTTTGTTTTAAAGCATCGTAAAGTAGCAACATTGACATTATGTCATACCACACGACGAAAGAAAAAAAAAACATCACCTTACATACGTGGGCGTGGGTTTTCTCGGGGTGCTCCCGTTTCCTCCCACTTTCTTCATTCCACCAATTCATCCCATCATCATCCCATACGGCCTGAGCTTTAGTTGCCTAAAGGCCTTAAAAAATTCAAATTCAAATTACGTGTGAACCTTGCCCTAATTATTTTTGCGCCCCACAGGCTGAGGAAGAAATAATTCCTCATATAAAGAAAAACAAATAAATTTGCAATTATAAAAAAAAATCTACAAACTCGTTTCTCACGTAGTCGGACCCCATCCCCACTCTTGTCCATTATCAGCATTTGTTTATTATTAATTTCTAACTTTTTGAGAAAAAGAATTCATGCATCTCAATCAGTTAGGAGATGATGATGTCCTTTGTATATCAATACAGAAGACATTATGCAATCTACATGGAAAGAAACAATATTCTTTTTGAAGACATAGTTTTCTTAAACAATTGCTACTAAAAAGTAAATAAATAATCTTGTTTATGCATGACTAAAAAGAAAAGCATGGGGCTCATATAGTGAACTTTATAAATTGATTAATTTTCGCGAAGCATGCTTTTCTTTTTCGTCATGGTAATACAAAATTATTATTATTATTATTATTACTTTTTAGTGCGAATTCTTAAAGAAAAGTGTCTCTAAAGAGTAATCATTTTTTCCGAGTTATTTCTCTGTTCGGATGCATTTTCTTCAAGCTAATGTTTTGTGACCCAAATCCTAAAGTGTTCTGCAAATGCCTCATCGTTGCAGGCTAGTCTTTATTTTAGAATAAAGAAGTCCATTAAAAAATAAATAAAAATGAAAATATGCTTTTAAAAATATACATTAAAGTAGCAACGGAATATTTTATTGTCACCGGACTTACGTCGCTGTGCTATATTTCATCATTGTGTGACGTCGGAAAAGGGTTAAATTAAGGTTTGGAATATTTGAGGACACCACGAATTATTGTGAAGTAAAGAAAAATCTGTAACAATGACGCTGCAAAAGGTTCGCAAATTCCCCCTACCCTTTTCCTATCCTAGTGGGAGTACGTTGACAAGAAGTATAACAACAATAAGTTCATTCTTTCTTTACAACAATGTTTGATCAACATTGTTGCTTGTTGCTATAACTAAACTAATCCAAGTTTATTGAAGCAAGCAGTTAAATGAGGAAGCTTGTCAAACTTCAAATTTATTAAATCTTTTGTTCTATTGTACTACTGGTGTTGTCTCAGTGCGATGAAGTCCCATCACGCTGCCAGGACTGTTTAGCCCTCTCACTTTAAGCACTCACTCCGTAACACAGGGTAGTGTCTTGACGAAACCAACTAAGAGGAAACTGATTTCAGAGTGCAGATCAGACTTACTCGGCCGTTTATAATTAGGTGATGCCACAACCTTTTAGCACGGTACACTAGCAGGACAAGAAAATGGGGACAAAAATGTGGATATCGTTCATGGATGGTCATTCTGGAACAATTTTGATTGACAGTGGCGCGGTTGATACGGTATTTCGATATGAAATGCTATTCCTAAAGGGTGTTGTATTTCATCCAGAAAAAAACGAACTTGGCAGATGATAATATGGAATTTAGAGAAATACCACTGAAAATCTCATCGCACGAAATGGATCGACCTTAGTCGATATTGTTAAAAAAACGTCATGTATGTTCGAAAATATCTATGTAATGGAAACATAGCAGATGTTATGTATAAAACGTCTACACGGTTCCTGCTTAAAGTCAAACTGTAATTTAAGAGTAATGTAAAGCAACGATCTCCACCAAAAGATGGCAGCACTACCTCCGTATATGTTCAATGCATTTTTATCGTTGCAAGAAATTTCATTGCTGCTCCTACAAATTCAAGCCTAGAGAGTTCAAACTTTCAGGGAAGAAACTTAATAACCAATTCAAGAGCATGTTCGATGCTGATTTTTTATTTTCGTTTTCCTTCATTGTTGAAGAAGTTTCATTGTTATAGGTTTTGATATTCACAACAACAATGAAGGAAAACGGAAATAAAAAATCTGCGTCGATCATGCTCTTGAATTGGTTATGAACTCTCTAGCCTTGAATTGGTAGGAGCAACATTGAAAGTTCGTGCAACGATAAAAATTCATGAGATATATACGGAGGTAGTGCTGCCATCTTTTGTTGGAGATCGTTACTTTACACTAACTCTTCAGTGAAAGATGGTGTTTTCCCATACCTATCTTAGATACCGATCGACATCGAACTTCTATATCGGCAAAATTGTTCGTCATTCGATATAGATTGATATTGGATAACAACATTGATCGAAATCGCTAATCATGAGTTTTTTTTTTTGTATCGGCCAATATCGATGTAGTGCTGGGGCCCAATTGGATTTTCACTACTTTTTTTTTAATCGTTTATTTCCGATATCTATATCAATATGATAATCGTCTACACAACGTTCCTTGACTCTCTGCATCTGCACTTCAATCATCGGCTCAGCCACAAAAATACTTTTGCTTGTTTATATAGTTTTCTTCTATGTGCTGTACGGGGATCTTTGGCCTAAGCCCGTCACGTTTGAGAGATGACGTCCCTGGCGATTACTCTCATGGAGCAGTGACGGCTAGAGGCTTTTGTTGAAACTGAGGCATTGGTATGGTGAAACAGAAAATTCTAGAGAACCCCAGTCCCACTCGGACTGAATGGGAGTGGGGTTCGAACCCGTGTTAGGATTGCCTACCAATTTACAGGTAGAGTAAAAAAATCCCGGGTTTATGATTAAGACTCCTATTTTATTTTTAATTTATTCAAGAGACTTGCTTACTCTATCGCTTGCGGAACTCGCAAGTTCATCGCCGCAGTAACAAACACTCGCGATAGGATTCTATCCTGGGCAAGATCAAGCCAGATTTAATCACAAACGCCTACTTCTTGAAGATCCCTTCTAGTATTGTCCTCCCTAACGTACAGAGAGAATGTTGCGTTTGCATTCGTTTGCTTACGTACATTATTTTCACTATGATCGAATGGACATACCAAGTTTTTCATTGGAAGTGATACATACCATGTTAGCACTAGCTATGCTCTTTCCTCTGCTTTGTCTGCTACTGACCAGAGCTGAAACGAGTCACTAGATCTTTCACATCAAGTTTTAAACCGGGTCTATGCTTGAGACCCAGCCTGTCCCGGTGGCCCTGAGTAGGAAATACACGTCGAAAATTATGTAACAATAGTTATGAAATGACGTATGGAAATAGTCTCACATCCACCAGAAAACACCTTTGGAGGCGTTCAAATAATTCTCCCCTCGCAAAGAGTATTCTGAAACAATTTGTGTCAATTTCACAAATGAAAATATTGATTAATTCTATCCAGAAGAAGAAGACGAAGTCAAGACAGGGTCTATTGGGTCATGATAGGGTCACCGAGTCAGTCCTGTCAAAATTAAGTCATTTGGATCAAGTTTCAGACTGAGTTGCTGAGTCATCTATGTCTGGGTCTATTACTGACCCGGCTTCAAATCTGCTACTGACTTGAGAAGTGTCTGAAATGAACAATCCAGTTGTCCTAGACCTATGTCATCTGATACAACAGCAGTGGATTGAATGTTCATTTCTAATTTTTTAGGGGATGAGAGCAGGGCTGGAATTTGGGAGCCCTGGGCTAAAGACTCTGTTGGGGTCCCTGTTACTTATCTCCTATAGTCATAATAGTAACTGATTTACCCATAGTTTTTTGTGAAGAACATAGTTAGTCGGATACTCTACACTGTAATATCGGGATTAACCCAAAACCCTAATATTAGAAATATATTAATTCTTGGAGTTTGTACCATTGACTAAAGGAAATGAAACTAACTGTGCGTACACAAGGCTTGATAGTGTGGGTGATTTCGAACTCCATGGTCAACAGTTCTTCATAAAAACTTAAGAATCGAATCTTCCAATTTAGATCAAGGCCGTTTTAGTCATGTTTAATGGTCAACAATACTGTTCGGTTCTGAGATCGGTTGGAGGAGTTATAGTTTTATGGTGGGTGGCAAGACAATTTCAATAGCCAAAGTGAGGTAGGTATTGAAAACGTTGCCAGTAGCATTTCTGAACTTTAAGTTACCTTCACCGAGGTTTCAGAAATTCTTGGGAGGGGAAGATATCATTTGTAACAATATACATATTCTGAAGCAATTGTAAAACAGCGAAGCTACATTGAAAAGAAATCTGCCTTCTTCTTTGAGGACAGTATAACATCATTGTGAAGTTGATCCACAGAAACGTTTATTGCTAGTATCCTCAGAAAAGCACCAAAAGTCTTGGTCGCTATACAAAACGTATTTCATGTTTTCTTATATTGAGACAGCTTGAAATGGTTTGCAAACAAACTGGAAAGTAAGAGGAAATGCAAGCGAATACAAATGATTCTTGAAATGTGAAGATTTGTCTCTGCAGAAATGATGAACAATGTCGTCATTTCTGTATTTAACAGTTAAGACAAGAAAAGTGAGGAAGAAATACTTTTCTGAGTATTAAAAACAATTTTCTTGGAAATGAGATATTAATATTTTTATTCCATTTGAAATAAGAACATGCCGGTTTTCTAAAATTAGTGAGCTAATTTCCATTGTAATATATTTTCATTTTAAACTAAATGAGAATGTTGATGTAGTCTACAATAATGACTCTCGACAAAAACATACGCTACTGGCAACGCTGCTCGGGTCTTCTCGCTGATTGCTTGTGAAGTTCCACTTCACCCCGCTCGCAGGTCTACAAATCTCGGAACCGCACAATGCCTTACAAACATTATTCTGGTCTTTCACAAATACAACACAGAAACTTAGCGCAGAAAAAGTACGCTACGATAAAATGATAAAATGAATTTTATGGGCGGTAAAGTACGCTACGAGTGTTCCTCCTCGACTATTATGTATATCACGATCTGACTATTGTGCAATCTACAAACTTGCAAGCTTAAAAGGATCGAATTCTCCAACTGTCGGGAATACCCCAAATGACCCTACAACAAGGGTGCTGGGCCACGATGTATCAATGGTAGAACGCTCACCTCTGGCGCTTGGGAATCGTCGGTTCGATCTCTACTCACGCCATGTGGACTTTATGGTGAACAAACACAGTGGCGGTGTTTGTCTGTTTTGCCTTATTGCGCAATACCCATTTTCTTAAATTATTTGATTTTTATTTCAATCGCTCTAAAATATAGAATATGTAATAATATTCTACCCCTCTGTGTTAAAAAAAAGCCATAGTTTCCTTTTAGGAAGAGAAAAAATACTTCAGAAGTTCACAGTTTAATATTGGCGTTGTAATTCCCCCGCAACGATTTTAAAGCACAACTCGCTATAGAGACATTTCTTCTGCTGCATGTTCCAGTGCTTTTTCAAAAAGCAATTTCCACAGGGATTGGGACGTTGCAGCGGCCACACAACTAACGAGGTTTTCTACTCTTTTCTCCTTTCCTTTACTAGGTAGAAAATGGAAAAAGCTTTTCATTGCATCCAGAAATTGGCAGTCTTTCTTGTGGCACGCATGACTTCCACCCCTGTGCGCAGGATGTAGAACTCGTCTGTTAGTCTTTTTTTTATTCACTCGCAGTTTCATTCTCTCTCTGTGTGTGTGTGTGTGTGAGAGAGAGAGAGAGCGACTGGGAGTGATGGGGGGGGGGGGAGTGAGCGTTTATATTTGTATTCGTCCGTTTTGTTTCCTTGGTTGAACGCTGCTAAATGCTTTTGCTTCTGTATTAAGTTCCTTATTTAAAGACCGTAAATAAATGAATATAAATCGTATTGGCGATCCGATCCACTGCCTTACAGACCGCAGAATGGGACATTATTTTGTTAACCTAAATTCCTGAAGTGTCCCGCACTGTTTAGTATTATTACAGTATGGTTGGAAAGTCTGTATGCAATGAAAAAAAAATCCTGTCTTTGAATAGCGATGTTACCATAGAATGGTACGTCTCACGCGTGACTCTCGAGCTCTATGTAATGACACAGGAGTGACTACTTAGTGTCGATAGATTGCCAGAGTTCTTAGTACCAGAGCAAATATTTAAATTCGTATGTTCAATTCCAATCTAATTCAATTTGGATCAATTTTTCAGTTCTAACTCAATTTTATACGCT
>JAGDQP010054218.1:0-13388 GCA_022664845.1 Lepisma saccharinum
CTCACTCACTCACTCACTCACTCACTCACTCACTCACTCACACACACACACACACACACACACACAGAGAGAGAGGTAAACATTATTTGCACATACAGGTTAAGAGATTATTAAAACCTTAATTTATAAATTTGAGCTACCCGAATCCAATAAATCCCTCCCAATGCAACAGTGAACAAGTCCTTTAAGCAATCGTGAAAATACAACAACAGGATGTGCATAGTACCAACACGCCGTAAATAAAACTTGTAAAGCCACCACCAAGATAAAAACGACCTGACAAATCATGGGTTCTGAGATCGAATCTGCAGTTGTTTTGTGTCTATCACCGTTTAAAATGTAGTATATCTTACACAGAAAAATGGATCAACAGCTTCCCCTTATCTAATGGAACAAGCAAGAAAGGTACCCAATATCTGTTTTCACTATAAAAGACAAGTAGAATTTCAGTGTTTCTAAGCGAAACAGGTTCTGTTATACGGAGGTAATCTTGTATTGTGTCTAGCAATTCTGCTTAATCTGGTCTACGTCAACAGAGATAACGTGCACTGGATCTATTAAATGGTTCAAAATTCTTTTTTTTTCACCTTCATCAATTTCAGAGCTTTAATTACATCATCCATGTCTAAAGTTTTCGGTCTTCCTGCTCAACATTCTCTTTGGCACTGGTGTGTGATTTATTCCTTCTAAGTGTCCTGAACCATCTGTTTCTTTGACTTTAGATTATTCAGAGTGTTAATTACGTGATAAGAAATTTCGTACTATGGTTAGCTAGTAAATGCGCTTGATCCCAGACAGAACATTCTAGTAACCACTTCTTATCCGTACCTACAAAGATGAGTCAATTTTTTTGCAATATTTACCTATCATCTGCAGCGCGTACGTCACGTGACTGAAGCAATTCAAAGCATCGAAGGTTCCCGTTGGCGCTTTGAAAGGATGCGCAGTGCTTCGTTCTGAATGTAAAGTGACAAGAAAAAAATGCAACATCGTCTAATTTGAGAACTTTACTGTAAGAGTTCGAACTGCGCCATAACGCCGCAACACGAAACATTTATGTTGCGAAAGGTGAAAGTGCTGTTGAGCACAGCACAGCAACAAGATGATTCAAGAAATGTCGCTTTAATTATAAAAACCTCGACGATCAGCCACGGTCAAGTAAGCCGAAAATCGTGGATTCCGTCAAATCATAGCAGGCGAGCTCGATACGTCACAGTCCAGCATGATTTATCACCTTCACGACCCGGAAAATCATCTGAAGCTGCCGCATTGTGTCTCACAAATTGACCCCAGCTCAAGACAGCAGCGAGTGGGTGTTTACAACAAACACCTGGAAACTCTACGCGATCTGCGCTTCATCAAGAGCATAATTACACGTGATGAAAAGCAGATATTTTCTCATAATCCTTTCGTGCATACGCAGTTAAGCATGGGTCAGCTTCCGGAACTTCTCGCCGAACAAGGACGTTTCGAATAACATGATGGGATAAGTCACCACGAGTTACGATCCGGATGGTCGAACCATCAATGGCAATCTGTACTTCGAACAGTAGGAACGGACGTATGACATTGTGCGGCAAAAATACTTAGCATTGTACTCAGAAAGATAACGCAGAACAGCATACAGCTCGAACCACCCAGAATACGCTTCCGGAACTTCAGGAAATCGAACTGCTGCCACACCCAGCATATAGACCGGACCTAGCCCCATCTGATTATTACTTGTTTCAATCGATAGCTGACTTCCTGTAATCACGACACTTCAATAACCAAAAGGAAGTAAAAGCTGCAATGGAGGAGTATTTTCTCGCCTCGAAGGACAAGAACTGGTATCGGTGTGGGATCGAAAAACTTGCAGAAAGGTAGCTTCAGATGGTGCAACATGACGGTCTCTACTTCGAATGTCAGGCGGCTTTCGTTGTAACTTGATGAATAAAGCAAGTAAATAACCAGAATATTACAAAACTTGTGATTCACTGTTATATTTACAGGCTACGACAAAAACCCGGAAGGGTGACTAAATGCTACGTCATATTAAAAACTGATCCTAAAAAATAGAGTAAATTCTTACCTTCTTAGTGATGTGACCACTGATCGTTCCTCCAGAAGAAACATCCCTGCTGGGACTATTGGAAGATTCTACCTTCAGGGAATTATGGATATCTTCAGCCAAGATACACAACATCTCAGCCGTTTGTTCTACAGCTTCTCTCCTTAGAACTGTTTCCTTGGCACCCAGAATATGCCTCTTGACAGCAGAAATTATCTTCTTCGTCGCCAAACTACAAATTAAGAATAATTTTGTTTGGTGCTCATCATCAGGAAATATAGATAAAAACGAACATCGTTAGTGGATGTAATTCTTACTAGCAAAACTTTCAGAGCAGCGTCAGTAATGCAAACATTCGGAGTCTAAAATTAAGTAACATTGCAAAGAACGGCATAAAAACCAAGAGTTACCAGCAATTCAATCACCCACGAAGGGTACTAGGAAGCAAGCGTGCACAGCAGTGACGCCGCCTGTCTCTCATAGGTTGTGTCGAATGGCCCTCCAGGAAATCCCCCTCCGCAACGTGTGATGGCCACACTACTCCACGTGGCACAGTCAACTGTGAGCCGTAACCTGCGTGAGAAGTTGAACCTCCGGAAGGTCTTTAAAAGTCGTGGACATTACCTAAGTGCGGCCCATCCGTGTGAGAAAAAGACCAAGAGCAGTTGCCTCTACGAGCGCTATTTATCAGGGGGAAAGTGGGAATATGTGGCCACACTAGGTGAGGCATGAGTGTATTTATCAAACTGTGGCAAAATTCGAGCCATCCCTTACAACCGTCCCAACTTCATCCGTCATTGTAAAGCAACTTTCTCGAAGGGTTCATGGTTGTTGCGGGATACTGCAATCAAGACAAGTTAACTATTCGTCAGGTTCCTAAAAACAGTAGAATCAACTCTGCCTTCTTTCAGCAACATATCCTGACCCCAATTTATACAGACGAGCTGCCTAATTTGTAATGAAATGACATCAATCAAGTCCCTGTGCACATGGATAAGGCTTCATCCCATACATCTCATTGTACCCGCAACAGATGGCGCAAAACACCGGTCATTTCACGATATACCAGACGCCAGTCCTATGGAGTTCTGCGGGTTTGACCTACTGAATAGGCCACTTTCATCTCATCGTGTCACCACTTTCCGGAGCCTGTGGAAAACCTGTAAGGAGGAAAGGTAGAGGATTCCATTCCACTTCCTGTATTTCGTCACAGCCTTCTTCAATGGAAACATGGTGATCACCCTGAGGCCAACCGATGATGGTCCCGTTGATTTTCGTAAGGTTGGTGCTAGTTCAAAATTAGACACATGTACGCGGATTGACCTTCTGTGGTAGGTAGGCTGGATTGAGAAATGTCAACTGGGGAAGTGAACATAGGGTTTTCGAAAGAATTCTTTTAGGGATTTGTACAGCTCACATAATGGTGAACCTGGGTGGAATTTTCTCAGTAAGTCAATAAGTACAAGTCTCTTCACGGGGCAGCTTTTAGTTATACACAGTTAATATTTTGAAACAAATAAGGGTCTTTGATCTAGCAAGAGTACATCATCCTTTCTTTTTATATGTTCTGTTGTCCCACAATTTTCTAAAAATCTGGAAACAATATATGTTATTCATATGTACTTCAAAGTAACAAAAACAAGTTTCGATTCTTTTACTCCAACATGGGGGAAAAGGTGGAGTGGAAAAGGGGAAACCATCATGAAATTTTTAGCATTGGAATAACACGAGTTCCGTAAGATATATTGGATTGAAACAAAACAACTATTTTCTTTAAACTACAAGCTTTAATTCAGTCAGATTTAATTTATTTAATTCTAATAAGAAATATGTTACAAAATATAGGCTTGAAATGCGCATTTTCTTCTTTTTTTAATTTTGTGCAATTTTCTTTATCACCAAAAGTGAACATTTTTTCAAAATGCCTCCACTAAGAGGTCATTCTATGCATATTTTTACATTCAAAAGTAAGTGTTTTTCGGTAAATAATGTCTAAACACAGCCGTCTATAAAATTTATGAAATTCAAGGTAATATAAATAAATTCAAGGTATATATAAATTAAAATAAATTTAAGACAAATGAAGGAGAAAAAAAGGATGATACTTACAGCTGAGTTTCGCATTAGATCATACATTTTCACATGTACACATAAAAAGTCACTATATTTCGTGTGTTCACACTTTTTCAAGTAGAGAGGAAGAGAGCGAAGTTCACGTGTTCACATAGTACAAGTTTGAAGAGACAGTGGCGACACGTAGCGGACAAAGCATCGAAGCTGGAGAACAACTGACTGCTGAAGCGCTTAGATTTCCAGAACTTGAAATAATAATAACTGAATAGCGTGAAAGTACACGGTGGGATTGTGGATTGAAATGTGCTGAAAATGCAGAGGAAAAGTCTAGCTTAGAGTTACTGAAGGTTAAAGCCAGGTTTTATTTTCGCGCTCAAACCGTGAATAAAGGCATTCTCCCACAGACGGCGTGCTGAGGTGCTGGTCGTAGGGGGTAAAATGTAGATTATAGCAACCAGGAAAGATAGATCAAAATTGGTATTGTGGGACTCGGTGTGCAGGGAAACTGGGCATCCGGTTTATTAATAGTACAGAAGTGACGATGGTTATTAATTCGAATGTTAAGTGCACAACTTGTTTCCCCTACATAAAAGGCATCACAGAACTTGCAGGTATATAACATTAGGGGTGTGGCATGTACCCTTGGGATTGAGGGTGTACCGACCATTAGCAGTATTGATGGTAATTGTGGGAGAAGTGATAAAAATGGAGCAGACCTTACATCTGAGTCTCTGGCAAGTCTGGGCGCCGGTTTGGTGTGGTGGTGTGGTGGCAAGGAGGGATTCGTACGGACCCAGATGTTTCTAATATTAGGTGGATGTTGAAAAACTAATCTAGGTTTGGTGGGGAATATTGATCTTGTGTCTGGGTCAGATTGGAGAATGTGGAAATTAGAGTGTACAATTTGTTTGACCTTGGTTAGTTTAGAATGGAACTGGGTGATTAGAGCCGGTGAGTTGGATTTTTGAGTGGCTTGAGTGTGTGAGGATGCACGGCGGATCTGTTTGGTTACAAGGTTAGAAGGGTAGCCTCGGTTGATCAGAGCCTCCTGGAGGCGTTGGTTGTAAGTTTCAGCAGCAGAGGTGGTGGACTTCAGGCGTTGTCCTCTGAGGGCAAGGGAGAAAGGAATCGCTTTCTTGGTGTGGTAAGGATGGGAACTTGAGTAGTGTAAGTACTGCATATGGTTGGTGGGTTTTATGTGAACGGAAGTGGTCAGAGTGTTGTTTTCTAAAGTGATGTCCACGTCAAGGAATGTGACTTTTGTCGGAAATGGACCTAGTGAACTGGACAACACGGAACTGGTTCAGTTGTTCAAGGAATGTCTTGAGACTGTTTTCACCATGAGTCGATAGCATCATTATATCGTCCAAGAATCTTACCCAGAGTAGAGGGGTCAAAGGTTGAGTTTGCAGGAAATCATGTTCGAGTTTGCCCGAGTTTTATGTGGGAGAAACAAGTTGTGCTCTTAACATTCGAATTAATAACCATCGTCACTTCTATACTATCAAAAAACGGATGCCCCAGTTTCCCTGCACACCGAGTTCAACAAGAACAATTTTGATCTATCTTTCCTGGTTGCCATAACCCACATTTTACCCCCTACGACCAGCACCTCAACACGATGTCTGTAGGAGAATGCCTTTATTCACGGTTTGAGTGCGAAAATAAAATCTGGCTTTAACCTTCAACAACTCTAAGCTCCACTTTTCCTCTGCATTTTCAACACATTTGCATCCACGATCCCACCTTATACTTACACGCTATAGTTATTATTATTTCAAGTAATCTACGCGCTACAGCAGTCAGTTGTTCTCCAGTTTTGATGCTTTGTCCGCTGCGTGTCGCCTCTCTCTCTTCAAACTGGTAGTTTGTGAATCGTGAACTTCCTCTATATTGGAAAACGTGTAATACACGAAATATAGTGACTTTTTTTATTTGAATATGTGATCTAATGTGAATGTGTATTATCCTTTTTTCTCCCTTAAATTTACCTTATATATATATATATATATATATATATATATATATACATATTTATATTTTTGAGAAATGAATTTTCAAAAACTGGATTCCGTTATTTTCAAGAACACTTATTACTGGGTCAGTCTATCTGAAATCGTCCAGCCTCGTTGCTCGATCTCTTTATAAAAATATTTTTAACATTTATATCTCTTATATAATACTAGCTCAAAGTGGGTATTGTTTTATTTTTATCCGAACCAATTAATTAATGGCGATCACTTTTGTATTGCGGCACAAGCAAACATTTTTGTCAGCCAACGTTCAGGAAACCCTGCGGACTGGTTTATTATAGGACATTCATATAAAAGCCATTTCTTCGTTAAAGTCTGCATGATAATTTTAGTCCTCTGCATGAAAAGCCTTAAAACATATTCGAACTGGTCAAAATGATATCCAAACATGATAGTCGAAATGGAAACAATTCCGGTTTTCACTGAAGTTTTTCGCACTGGAGGGACTGAATATCAGCTGCATTTTTGTACAGTATTGCATATCAAGGTATATTGAAGTTATACAGAATGTAAAGGTTGATATGTACTTCCTTAATGCTTTAAGAATTTTTGAAAACTGAAAAAATTAGTTTTATATATATATACCGGAGACCCGATATTTCTGATGGAAAAAAAATATAAAAATCTGTTTCTTTTTTCACACGTTATACATTTACATGAAGAATCTACGGTAGAAATTTCAACTTTCCGATTTAAGTTTCAAGCGAGTTTAAAATGTATTAATTCGAGTTAAAATATATTTATTTAACAACATTCCAAATACAGGTATCTACCTAAGCTACATTGGAATGCTTTAACAATGTAATAAAAATAACAAGAAAATATTTAATATGAACAAAAACAAGAAAAAACTAGTGTTGAGGCAAGTTAGCAGGAACAGAAAGCGTCTCAGGGTGAATTAAATAACGTTTCCAAGGGTGGCCACTGAAAACTGGTTTTCAAATTCCCGATAGCATGAAAGATTCCCACTTGATTAAAATTATGTAAAATCCACTTTTCTCTGGAACTACATGTGCTAGGAATATCGTTTTACAATCAATGGAAAGGTCGTGAAAGAGTCTTTAAACTGGCTATACTCCATTGTTTTTTCAAATTTAAAAATTGGAACAAAGATTAGAAATAATTAGGCAGCATGAATTATGATATACAGTGAAACTAATATTTAACATTTAGAATTTTACCGACAAGTAAAGGTTTTCTCCAAACAATCGGGGATCCGGGAACTGTGCATATATTTAGATAGAGGAGGGTCACGAAGGAATACTGACAAAATCTGCCGTTCCGACAGCAAAGGGTAAATCCAATATGGCCGCCCACAAGTCATTCGAATCAACTTTTGCAAGCAACTTCGCACCCACTTCCCGTTGACAGATTGACTTAATATTTTGCAGACTGATGTATTTCCAAATACAACACATTGGTTTGATCGAAATGTCTCGGAACTCGACATATTGAATCCAATATGGCCACCCAAAATGTCATTATCTAAACGACTGATACTGTACTTTCATACCAAAATTCGTTTTTCTAGCACGAGTCATTTAGCAAATGACATTTTGCCTGAATCTAACTCATTTGACCTACAACTTGTTTTTATAATATTTTAAATGACTATTTGGCGGCCATGTTAGCTTCAAGGTGGGGACATTGTGAATAGTTTGTAATGTTTTCATAACCTTCTAGTGTTAATGCACCACGAGCTCTTTGGGCGGCCATATTGAACTCAAGACGGCGACACTTTGAACAGTTTAATACTTTTGGTAAACTTCTAGTGATACTGTACTTTCATGCCAAAATTCGTTTTTCTAGCACGAGTCGTTTAGCAAATGACATATTGGATTCAATATGGCGACTTCCGAGACAATTCGATCAAACAAATGTGTTGTATTTGGAAATACATCAGTCTGCAAAATATTAAGTCCACCTGTCAACGGGAAGCGGGTGCGAAGTTGCTTGCAAAAGTTGATTGGAACGACCTTTGGGCGGCCATGTTGGATTTACCCTTTGCTGTCGGAACGGCAGATTTTACCAGTATTCCTTCGTGACACTCCTCTATCTAAATATATGCGCAGTTCCAGGATCCCCGATTGCTGGGAGAGAACCTTTACTTGTGAGTGAAATAATTCTGTATTTAAAAAAAAAACTACCTTTTCGAAAAAAATAAAAGAGTATGAATATATACACAATTACCTACTTATAGACCCATAACCTTGGAACAATTATTTAAAATAAAAGCAGCATCCCACATAGCAAAATGACGTCCCAGGGATATCTGACGGATCTCCCGGCAGGATATCGGGACGTCCGTAGGACGTCCTGTTTAAGTCCCGTTTACATCCATGGGACGTATAGTTATAATTAATCCTTCGTATAACTATACGAAGGCATATCCTTCGTATAGTTATAATTAATTAAATAATAATAATAGTAAGGTCGATTTAATTTATAAAAATTCCAGGTAAGTAATCCCGCACGGCTTTCCGGGGGACATCCACGGGACCTCCATATGGGATGAACTGTTTGTATTGCCCACAGAGTTATCCCACGGACGTCCTTAGGACATCGCTATGGGAGCAGGACCATTCTGACGGTAATGGGATCTAAATGGGACGTCCCAGGGACGTAATCTGCTATGTGGGATTTTTCACTTAAAATTCTGAGCGTATTTTTCACTTAAAACACTTCTCACTGTTCCAAATTATCTGGTTAAAATGCAGTGCAACTATGTTCACTTCACCTTAGTATACCTGCAGTTATTGTTAAGAATAAAGTAGGAGAGAACGAAAAAGTGCTTGAGAAAAAGTGATTTATTACAGAACCATTTTTTCTGGCTTAAAAATAAGACCGGAATGCATTTGCTTAATAAGCAGATTTTAATTATCCCCCCCAAATATTTTAATTATCCCTCCCTTTTTCAAATAACCCCCACACTGAACATAGTGAAATGCTTATACTTGCCATGACTGCACAGCATCATACCGTATAACACATCAATAACAGAAGCTGGTGCTGTGAGAAAGAGTGATTCGCAACATGCTGTCATAACGTTTCCTTTCGTTAATGAGGGTAATCCCCGCATAATTTTAATGGATATAACGAACCAAATCTAACATTACTGTATGTTTTAGTGGCGGAGGGGGAAATAACAAAGTAAGTATAATTGTACGCTTATAGAGGCGATAGTCGCTTATTTGGCAAATCTTGTATTCGCGGGTTTTTTTCTCTTAGCGTCAAAAAGTAGTATTACACACAACGCAATAACACATTCGTTTGTCACGCTGCCAGCGACCTCTACAAAGTTCGGTTACTATGTTGCCTCTCTCTCTATGGTTGATAAAATTGTGAAAATGGACGTTAAGGAAATGTAAAAATATTCCAAATTTTGTTTTTGTAAAGTGCATATAAATAACATAGATTATTTCCAGATTTTTTAAAAAATGATGCGGCAACCATCACCTAATGAATTTGCCTTGGATGACCCTAACGACACTCATTCCTCTATCAACTAATTAATAATATTTTCATAAATTTTGATTAGATTTCTTTTACAGTATAACACAGGTCTGTACTTCCTGAAGATTTCATAATTTTCTCCAATCTAAGCGGTCCTGTTGGCAATCTGATAGGGGCAATATAGGTAGAATATACAGTGTGAGTAAGAATTTCTCAGATTCTAACGTTATCCTGGTGAATGACCAGTGATGGATTCGCTTGTAGCGTTCCCTTCAATCGGTCCAACTGTTGACAGTAACAGCCTGTACTTATGTATTCTCCACGTTGAAGCAGAGAGTACCAAATTATTCCTTTAGAATCCCACCAACAATATAATTTTCTTTCGGTTTAAATCTGCTTTCCATGGTTCCCATTCTTTTATCCAGAAGTTCCAGGACTTTTTACTTAGACATATGCTAAAAATATACCTAAACATATCATTAAAACACTTAATCAAAGTCAGTGATAATGTTAACTATGAAAACAAATTATGCAAAACAACCATTTGAAATGCTATCAAGGGACCGGAGCCTTGGCGACTGGTAGTCGAATCACAGCTCTAACTTCTTTATTTTAGTAATATCGTCACAAAATTCTTTCTTCTACTTATTAAAGGAAAGATATTTTAGAGTTAAAGACATCTCAATTTAAAAATAATAAAATCCAGGAGCAAAAAAAAAATCCACGAGATTTCCAGAATTTTCAGGATGCGTCGAAACCTGGCTTTTCTAGTATCAAACAAGTTTCATTCTTAGTTGGCTAATGTCGTCTTCGCACTTCGTTGCTGTATGGAAACCGTGAATAGAAATTCAGGATTCTCACCTTGCACTCAGTTGCATATGAAATATTTAAATTGCACATTCTTTCTTACTCAGTATTTTGATTGCCTGTCTGGAAATTGGTGTGAAATTTTACGTTAGAAATTTTAGTCTATAACCGTTTAGATATTCAGCTTTTCAGCCGAAAGTAACTCAATGATTTTCCGGTACAATAATTCGAATCTCTTTCGTTATCCCAGATCACCGTACGCCAAACCATGCGAAAAGTACATTTCATAATCGAACCTGTGTGTTTTCGTATGTTTATTATCGAAACTTATGGTTAGGTTGCAGTAGTTCTGAAAATGTAAAGACTTATCATTCAACTTAATTTGGAAAATCAAAGCTAAATTCAGTTCAGTGATGCTGTTTGTAATCAATTGTTTGGTAAATGACATATTGCATTTTAAGCAGAAATTTTCGTTGTAGCTGGGCTAAAGTGTAACTGCCAAACCTAAAAATTTTGGAAACGAAATTTCAGTATTTTTTCTAATATTGTGTGCGAATTTGTGCTGCGTAGAGCGTTATTGTAAAAACTGATTATTATTTGTCATACCGAAATGACAACAAAACGTAAGAAATTCAACTATATGTGATTCTAAGATTTTATCAGAAACATTTATATATATATATATATATACGAAATTCAGTGTTTGAATTATTTCGTAGCATATTCTGTTTTACTTAAAAAAATGATGTTACCAGGTATCCCTTATGTAAAGGTTTCATTTGAGAAGTAGGTAGTCCATCATTATAATTTGACTTTCGTTTATAGTATTGCTGTGTTTGAAGGTTCTCAACCTTTCATCATGTCCGTCCGCGAGGTGATATTTTCGTTGTGCTTATGATAAAGTTATTTAAATAAGATTAGGTTCGGATCTCTCTCTCTGACGAGTGACCGAATACAGATAATAGTCAAAACTATTCAACTTCTATCAAAATCTCGTGACCAGCGTTAACTTGCGCGTGACTGATTTGGTCTTGTACATTTTAGTAACTAACATTCGGGTGGTCCGGCCCTGAGATTCTCCAGTACCGGTTGATGAATGTTTGGTTCACATTTCGGAAGAACG
Organism: Lepisma saccharinum; assembly: GCA_022664845.1. Classification (NCBI taxonomy): domain Eukaryota; kingdom Metazoa; phylum Arthropoda; class Insecta; order Zygentoma; family Lepismatidae; genus Lepisma; species Lepisma saccharinum. The sequence continues at coordinate 11,540 of JAGDQP010054218.1, forward strand.
AGGTTAGGTGTTGGGTACTGGAATGAAATTGTAGTTTTGGTTTTGGCCGGGTGCACTGACACCCTGCCGCGGAACGTATTCTGCAGTACCGATGTAAATAATACCGGTCACTATCCACGGACGGGAACCGGGATTCCGCCTGGTGAATACAGTTCAATGTTGCGTTTTGTTTCCACGTTTTATGAAAAGGGAGTTCGGTGTGGGCGTATGAGAATGGTCTAAAGAATGAGGTGGAAAGTCCTCAGTTTAGCCGGTCTGCTCGATATTCTTACAAGTATATGAATATCTAGATCGCACCTATATGTTTTGACTTTGCTTAAGTGGATATGCATTAGATGATTAAGATTCTCCTGCGAGGTTTTCTCGACGAAGTCTCCCCCTCCCCCTCCGGTCTTGTATTTTTAGCTCTCTGCTATCGCCAACTTTCTCTACGTTCTGGCACTTCTTTCGAGCTTTCTTTCATGCATGCTTCACGTGCTGACTAGTGTATAAGGTATCTGCGTAGGGTCTTATATGCTGAAGCAAGGCACCGACACGTAGGTACCCGCCTTGTCTTCATGTCCCCGATAATGGTTCTTCAAGATGTTTTTATTTTGTGCCCTCTTCTGTGGCTGTATGTAGCTTTTCTCCCGGGTACGAATTCTGATACGTTATTTTTTGGGTTTCCTCTTTCGGCACCAGGGCGCCACTTGCTCCCTGTCTCCCTTTTAGTCGAGCCTGCCTCCGGGTGAGTGTTACTGTCTGCACAACCCTATTTTCTGTACCATCGTAGACTTCAGTAACTAAAAGTTAGTCAGACAGAGATGAACCATACAACCGTTGGATTTCTTATAACCTGAACGGGTGAGGAAATACTTATATTGTCTCTAAAGCTGGCATTATTATTTTTTTTTTTTCACTTGCTTAAACTCGCTCTGGCTCTAAAACTCGGTTGTAAGAGTTGACCCTATGACATCAGTGAGTCTGAGCTATCTCTAATTTAAGAATTCGTTTGTAACCCCTTCCACCAGAACTCAGTCACTACAAGTTAGACAGAGATGAGCTGCACACAGTTGAATTATTCACGATCTGAAAGGATAGGGAAAACTATGACTGACTGAACCCGGCAGGTCCTTTTCGTTTCCTTATCTTTCTCCATCACAAGAATTGACCCTATAACCTCGATAACAGCAGACAGAAACTAATTTCCTAGTTTAGTTTAGCGAGCTTGATTTCCACGGCCGTTTACTGGCAGGTCCTTGATATTTTGATAAACTTTATTATTTTTAAGAATCCGTCTGTAACTCTTTCTTCCCCCCTACATCTCAGTACACTTCATATTATATGGAGGCGCTTTCGTTTTGCCTCTAAACCATCATTCTGTTTGTTTTGATATGACAGTTCAAGCTCCCTTCATCTTACTACAATCACTCTACCGGCAAAATCAGGAATATGGATTAGTAAATAACGCCATAATTTTGTGTGAAAAACAAAATTACGCTTTCACCAACTTAATATAATTTCTTGGAAATAAACAAGTATTCAAAATGGCAACATTTACTAAAAAATAGTTGAAATTGCAACACTGATCTGAAGTCACTCAAATGGAAATATACGTTTCCTTTACAATATACAGGATTAAAAGAAGTGAAAACTGACTACGGAAGACCTTACATTGTAAAAAAACAACCTTGGATGCATAAACAAACCTTGGCTCTTTGATTTCTTCAACAATCCCTTGTAACTTCTGTACTAAGTCTACAAACTCTCCTAGTTGTTTCGTATAAGGCAGAAGAGGGCACTGGGGATCAGGAGCGTAACCTTTGCCACCTAATCGCACCTTCAGAATGTAGGATAACACAGTCTGAAA
>JAGDQP010054219.1:2434-13388 GCA_022664845.1 Lepisma saccharinum
TATATATATATATATATATATATATATATATATATATATATATATACGAGGTTTATTCAATTTTCAATGTATACTTCATACATACGAGGTCAATTCTGTTTCTAAATTTTCTTAATATCAGTAAATTTTTGCATCAGATCATTAGGTCCATGGCTGTTGAAGGTAAACTATTGTAAGTACATACTTTACCATCATCCCTTTCTGGGCGCCATTAGGATAACAAATTGTTATACTCCTTTTATTTTAAAGAGTTTTTTTTGTTAATTTTTAATCCTTTTAATGAACAAGTGTTACTGCAAAATGGTCATTTCATACGTAATGTAATTTTCCTTGCTTACAAGTATTATTTGCTTTTATTATATATATTATTGCATATTGTGTATGTCTACAAAGAAGAGAGAAAAACATCGTCTTTATTCTACGCATTTCTTTGCCTATAACGTCATTCTTTTACGCACCATGTGTTATATTTGTCTTTCATATCCTTTATTAACTGCGTAACAACATGTTTACAATACTTTTCTTTCTTTTGAAGTTGCGTAGCTCCTTACAACACAGTGAGATTCACAGATATCCTCACATGGTAATTGTTTAGAGCCCATGGTGTTGTCTGGGTTCCTACATACTTACAAAGAAAAGACTAAGACACGATGAATACTGTTTTGTACGTCTGTTCCTTTAAGGATAATCTAAAGCAACGATCTCCAACAAAAGATGGCAGCACTATCTTCGTATATGTCTAATGTATTCTTATCCTTGCTGCTCCTACAAATTCAAGCCTAGAGAGTTCAAACTTTCAGGGAAGAAAGTTCATAACCAATTCAAGATCATGATCAATGCCGATTTTTTATTTTCATTTTCCCTCATTGTTGAGATTGCCTCATTGTTGTCGTGAATATCGAAACCTATAGCAATGAAGCTCTTTCAACAATGAACAAAAAACAAAATTTAAAATCCGCATTGATCATGCTCTTGAATTGGTTATGAGCTTTCTTCCCTGAAAGTTTGAACTCTAGGCTTAAATTTGTAGAAGCAGCAATGAAATTTCGTGTAACAGTGAAAATATATTAGACACAATACGGAGGTAGTGCTGCCATCTTTTGTTGGAGATCGTTGCTTTAAATTAACCTGAAGGGTCACTTGATTATATATTTTCTGTGGTCCTCTACAGTTGGGTTAGAACTCTCTTCCTTTCTTCGATGTGGAAACTTCGAAAGAGAAGGCAACCTAATTTTTTGTAAAGTCAATCGGGAAGAAGAAACGAGACAATTAATCAGGCGCCATTTTCAGTGCCGTTTTCCATTGTTCTAACGTTGGGTATTAAGGCGTGATGTGCATTTACATTTTAGCAGCTACCTCAACTACGTAAGATGCTTAAATACTATTTTTGTGTATTTATCTCGAATTTGCGAAAGTTTATCGATTATTTGCATTACCAAAGTATCTATCTCATAAATAAAAAATTGTGAATTGTCATTGTCTATAATCAGTGGCACAGTCTACTCTTAAGGTATGAACTTACCGGTGTAGATCAACCCCGCCATCTTGGTATGACCTTTCCATTGATTTACATGGGAATCGTTTTACTCGTCTTCTGTCTCTGAGAAGTAGAATATTCCAGTTCCGCTTTCACGAAATTTGCCTTGGTGGTTATTTTGACTCTTGTAGAGTTTTGGTTTCTGGAGTTTCTTTAAAAATATGAGTACAATGTATTATTAATAGTTTGCCATATATATATCACAATATGTCAACGGGAAATTATACTGTTCGTCTGTAAAATATTGCATTTCTATAAAACAGCACGAGTCAAAGAAAACACGATGAAACTCTAGGCGAAAACAGAATTTAAAAAATACGCTTCTGAGAGACATAAGACTAGTAAAACAATTCCCATGTAAATCAATCGAAAGGTCATATCAAGATGGCGGGGATGCTCAACACCGTTAAATACCAAGCACGTTGCTTTGAACTAAGTTCATAAGATTAATACGTGTGTTTTCTTCAGCTACAGTACGTCAAGCCTAATTAAAATACGTAATTTATTTGTGATGGGAATTTGTTAGTTTTTCCACGAGTAATCAGTGTTGCATCCAGAACTTTCGCTGTCGGGATAGACTCAACGTAGAACGTCATCTCCAAAAAGCTAAAACTTACTAAAACATTGAAACCCTCTTTGGAGCAAGAGAGAAGATTATAGTGTTTACTTTCCTGGCGTGACTTCCCCCCCCCCCTCCCCTCCTCTTTTAAATACTTCATTAGCTTAAAGGTAAATTGTAAGCAGAAATCAAAATAATACAAGCATGGCCATTGCTTATGAACTCATGATAGAACTCTAAAATATACACGCAAAGTTTTAACATATGAACACTTGTCCACAAAGGTACTTTCAAATTTAAAAAAAAAAAAAAAAAAAAAAAAAACGAGAGAACATTTTAAGATAAATATTCGTGTTACTATATTTCTTGCTGTATTTATAATTTGTATTCAGTTCCATTCGCTTTGTCTTAATATATTTAAATATCTCGAATTTGTGTACGTTGTAATTTATCCTGAGAGATAACGCTACCAAGTAGATAATAAGATTTCTCAGTGATAGTTGACATAATAGTGGGTAATGTGTCTTCAATTATTCCAGTAGAACCACCTACGAACCTTATGAGTAACTTTCAGTTCGCTTTGTGTAGAGATAGATCAAAATGAATTACTGGTTATAAAACTAGAAAGAATTGTCTCTATGATATAGAAATCCTTTTTTATTATTATTATTTTTAACAAAGCAAACAAATTATCAGGATGAACCAACTTCTCCAATGGTAAAGCACCAATTAAGGACTTATTTGACAAAATAACAATGACTTATCAAGTATATTGCATTTGTAACAGATCACTAATACAAACCCTCCGTCTTCTTCGCCGGAGCAACGGATTCTGCAAGAACCCGCCCACGATTCTCAAGCACCACCCCTCCCTCCCAACTTAAAAATTTGGAAATTGCTATAAACAATTACAAAACTTTACTTACACCCCGAAATGTTGATTTTACACTCTCCAAAACTGAAAATCCTGGTAGAATCCCTTCTCTAAGCTTAGTGTCTACTTCCCTTTATATCGTAAGAGTGGAGTAAAAGATTTTTGGACGGATAAATTAATCAATATCTGATTTTTAATTGCTTACAAGACTTCATAATTTGAAAGAAATACCTCATTTTGTACTTCAACTTTCGTGATCAACACTCTCGAAAAGAAAAGTCCTCAATCTCAACAAGCTACAATGCAAACATGGACAGAATATGTACGCAAATTATCAACGTATCAAAGAAACCAGAAGATTCGACCTACCAAAAAAAAAACTACAGACATCGAAATGGGGAAAGGATTGCTAACGATACGTGTGAATTTTGTGAGTTAAATATTAATTTTCTGCTGGTTTATCGCCCAAGAGAGACTGAATTCAATGCAAAATGTGTCGCATATGGTTTCATGTAATATGTGCTGGCACAGAAAGCTAAATTCAATTCACATGTGGACGCTGCAGTTATTTGCTTTCATTTTTATTTCATCTTGTATTATTGTAAGTACAAACCATCGATTAATTTCCTTACGAATCATCAAGCTAACAGCATAATATTGTAACAGTAATAGACATTCATTAGATTCTTACACTCTGTGAAACAGTAGGGCTATGATAAAACCAGTTCACAATTTAATAAAGATTTTACCTAAAATGTCACGACCTGCATGTACAGCCTTAAACGCGTTCTTTGTAAGATAATCTTTTTTCATTTTTACTACTTTTAAAAAAATATAGGAACTGATCATATTTTATAAACCTATTTTAGTGTATATGTATTTGTCTAAAGTTCCCCCTATTTTGTTCAGTTTCGCCCCACTTATGGGGAGATTCCGAACACATTTCAACACTTCGCATTTTCTACCATCTTAAACGCATTATTGTTCTTACACGAATAAGAAGATGTCTTGGATGATTCGGTTAAATTCTGAAATTAAAAAAAAAAGTTATTTTTTTCTTGTGCCGTTATTTTAATATATAATGGATATTGCTTGAAATCTATATATTCGTGTCCTCGGTGCATGAGACATCGTACTTTTAAACTAGCTTGAATCAGTATTGAAAAATTAAGTTTTTCGTATAGTCAAATACAGTAGGCGTTCTTTTAACCTGGCATTGTTCGATCGAGCCGCATGCGTTCGGATTTTTTCGGGTGTATTAGGGCGTTTGTTAACCTTTTTAGAGACATTCTTAAACGCTCGTGTTTTGTTTTTGTTATTTGCCAAAAATCAGCTTATTACATGTAAAACTTATTTTAGATATCTTTGTACTGTACTGTATTAATTTTTCTTTAGCATTTCCGTTAAAACTATATTGACGTTCGATAATCCGGCTAAATCACTAATCCGGCACGGCCGTGGTCCCGAACGTGCCGGATTAAAGAGTACCTACTGTATTTATTATCATGCAAATATTAATAGGTACTGATACTTATCACAACTTATTTTTATTATTCATAGTTGATAGTCTGGATACGACTAACCACATACCTGAGATAAGTGGTCCGTTAGTTGCACAGTAAACACACAAACATCGGGATCAGTTACAGAACGACCGACGAATTATAGAAAATCTGAAATAAAGGGGGAAAAACAAAGAATTAGATTGTAAAAGTATAATCATCTTATTTTATATTTTCTTTTGCTCTTTATGGTGTTTTATCTTACTGACAGTAAAAGTATTGTGCCCTTGATAGTATGTTGTTTAACATTTAGATACGGTTTACAACGTACTACCAGTTATTAGCACTTTTAGACCACCGTCATTTTAGAACTTCAAGTGCCGACCTATTGTTGCTTTATTTTTCTGTTCATGGCTAACTGTTATGCTACAGTAAGCTCTTAGATCAGAGGCTCTCAAAGTGGGGTCCGTGGTAATGTTTCAGGGAGCCCGCAGATACTTCGAAGAAAAAATAGGATATGTCGTAATTTTCTCAATTTTTTATATTTCCCAATAAAAAAAATTACATTTTTTTTTCTTTCAAGATAGTGTTTAAAGATTTCACTTTTGATGACTCTGTTAATGTATAGTAATTCAATTTGTACTGAAAATAAATTCATTTTTTGTTATTTCAATTGTTTATGAATGTTTGAGGAACGTTTCAAACTGAATTTCAAAATAGTGGACAGTCTTTTATCCTCCGATAGTACCCGCTACTCGGAAGTATCACTGTACAAACAGACGATAGATACATTCAGTGACGCAGAAAGATCGGTATGTGGAGGAAAAAGTGGACTGGTTAGTACGATAAAAACTTTACACCGTTGACAGTGTGAGTTTCCACAGAGAGGCATTAGCACCAAGATACCACCAGAGCTCAAGAGTTGCCTTTGCCGAGGTAGTTCGAGTTATGATCAAACTCTTTGAATTCTCGATTTTTTTGGAAATGGGGACTCACCACAAGCTATTGTTAATGCACTGCGGAATTAAGGTGCATTTTCTGAGGAAGGGTGTTGAGCAGATTAATTGAACTGATGGATGAACTCAAGCTCTTTTGGTTTGATTCCAACTTCGAACTTAAAGACAAGTTCCATGATTAACTGCAATTTGAAGCTACGATACCTTTGCTGATATCTTCAACCATCTGAATGCGCTCAACTTAAGCCTCCAGCATAATTATTTTTCAGGTTTGATATAAATCCGATGGAAGGATAAAAAAAACTGACACTTTAAATCATAGATTAGACTTTCAAATCTTCGAGCAGTTCCCTTCCATGGCAGATTTCGCCCAGATATCAGGAGAAAATGTTCTAAAGCAGACTCTCAAAGTTATTAAGTCGAATTTGGAGCAAATCCACTTGCAATAAGGGAGTATTTCCCGGTGACGCTTGAAACTCACATGTGGATAAGGAATCCATTTGCTGATGGGCTATTTATCAACCTCTCTGTTCCGCCACAAAAAGATTATTTGGCAGAACTTTCAACTGAACGTTTATTAAAATGACAGTTTTCACAATTAGAACTAACAGACTTTTGGTTTTATGTGTCATGACTGACTATCCTGAACTCCCAAGAAAAGCTTTGAAGTGCTTAACTGTGTTCACCACTGCTTATTTCTGTGAAACTGCATTCTCCCACCTCACGTATTTGAAATCAAATTTAAGAAATAAACTTGAGCTGAGAATGAATTAATATTGCAGAGCTAATTGTTCAAAAGTAGCTTCATTGTTCACATTAAATTGTGTTTTTAATGCAATTGACATGATAATTTTGCCGAGATTGTAACATATTTGCTGTTTGTATTATTTTAAAACTCAGGTCCGTGAAATTTTAATTTCAAGGGGTCCGCGGACTCGAAAGTTTGAGAACCAGTGTCTTAGATCCTTCCCGAAATTAACTGTACAGTGAAACAATAAAATTGCAGAACATGTAGTTTTCATTGCTTTTTTTTTTCAAAACAACAAAAGGAGCCAGTTGTTGGCCCCATTCATGCCCAATTACTAGCATTTACGTTCACCTATACATTTTCGAATTCGAAACCTGAAGACGTGTACCAGATATTATCACTGCCATTACTAGTTTTTCATTTCATTCATTCTTCTTTTAAATGGTGCAGTTAGGGCATAACCTTTCCTTCCACTCAACCATTTGAATATTCTACGTTAAATATATATGTTATAAATAATTTAACACTACAAAACAAACAAAAAATTAACACTAAAAATCATACATTATCAATTACCATTAAAAGTGGAGAAATATATAATATTACATTCATGAAGCGATTAACTAAAAAAAGAAAGATATTACCTATACTAACTCGAGAGTACACTTAAAAGTATAGTGCGTTTACTCAAAAGACTAGTTGTTTCTACAAGGTCAAATATAGTTCTAGGAGATTATACTTCAGTTTGCCATCACGCTTTAAGAAGAGAAATTATTATTTCTCTGTTTTTAATTTTGTCAGAACACCCCTACCTTGTGGGGGGATGAACCTCCATATTATCAGGAGAACCTCCAACTTTATTTTTTTATAGGTCAAAAAATCGATAAAAACAGTGAAGAACAACTTACACCCCCCAAAGTTTGACTATTCCGCCCCGCCCCCCCTCCACAAACTGAAAATAATGGTAGAATCCCTGAGCACTACTAAGTCCAGTAGTTGTCATCCCTACTAAATATTTGTTGCTATGAAGCGACGTGCTACGTGAGAAAATACTAGCAATCGTATTTTTTATGTCTTGAAGGTTAGAATGGCTATGCTAGAACTCTGGTATGGGCAGGCCATGTAGCTCGGATGAGGGAAAAGCGAAGATTATATTTTGGTTGGAAATTCAGACGGAAAGGGACAGTTGGGAAGACCGAGACGTCGTTGAGAGGACAATATTAGAAGGGATCTCCGAGAAGAGATGTTCGTGATGAAAACTGGCTTGATGTCGCTCAGGGTAGACCCAATAGCGAACGTTTGTTACTGCTGCAATGAACTTACGAGTTCCATTAGGCCATAGACTTAGTTAGTTAGTTAATGTTAGAACTCAAAAAAAAAATTATCTTAAAATCTCAATTATTTGCCCCCATGCCAAATAAATTGGCACTGTGGAAAAATGTCATACCAGTTATTGGCACCCCCTAATGGCAACAACTAGTTTACATAATTTTGATAATGATGCATTCTAAAGGGTCTCTAAACATCCTTCTAGTTGTTGAAGAAGGAAAATCCTACAACAATTACATTATATAGCAATAAATAACTAGAGAAAAATGGAAGTACAGCCCTTAGCTCATCTGCTTAGATTTTGTTTGGTTAAAATTGTAACTTAACGAAGTCTTTTTGAAATTCTCACCTCAACCATGACCAATATCAAAGATATGTTGTTTTATGTACAGAAGTCATTAGAGATAAGTAGCGCTTCGGGAACAATAGGCATATCACTTTTGCCAAATTATTTTCGACCTTTTGGGGGGGGGGGATCTTGAGAGTGTCAATAACTGGGTAGTGCCAATTTCAGGGTCATTTACCCTAATGTGATAATTTCTTCTCTGTCTCATAATCAACTAATAGTAAAGTCCAAGCGCTTTAACGTGATTTACATTCCATTACGAATTACAAATCGTAAAGCAGATAAAAGTGAACAGACGTTCCATCTAGATATATATACTGTGATGCAGTGTGTTGCCAGTTACTGGGAAATTTTCCCTTAGTACAAGGACATTTAGCTCGACCATTACTTGCAGAGAAATTCAAGGACCATGTTCAGAAACAGTTATTTGCTATTTGCAAGACTATGCTTTTCTTCTCTTTCAATTTCCTTTGAAATTATTAGGTCTAAATAATATTAATTTGAAATATGAAGTGTTTTCAAAAATTAATGGCGAATACTTGAATCATCTATATGATTTGCTGATGACATCCTGTTTCCTGGAAGTGCTGGATTACAAACCAGAATAGATTATTTGAGTAACGAGAGCTCGAAAATAGGACTTAGGAAACACGGTAGCTGTAGCAATAATCCGGTGTGTGGCCCACTCTCACGCAAGCGCAGTACCGCTTGAACCATAAACAACACTGACAAGCGACTGTTTGGGAACTCCTAGCTTAGTCGAATTGTTAACGTATCAGAAAGCTGATCCAGAAACCCGAGTTCAAACCCTAGTATATTTATATTTATATATATAAAAAGAAAAGAATGCATTATACGCATTTGAAAATGTAATAAAATTAGTGACAATTGGTTAGGTTAGGTTAGAAAAGTCAGGCTAGGTGTGTTTTTTATTGAACACACATGTGTTAGACCCACGGAATTATTACTGCGGTTACCGCCTAGTGGAATTAGAAGTTGGGTTAGGCTTTTGTTTTTCATTCTTAGTAATGGAAACAGTAAACATATCACATGACTTTTCTATCCCTTCTCTTACTCCTTAAAAATGTTTAACAAGGCTCATTGCATTCGTTACGGTGAAGATATTAAGCCGTTTTTTTATGTGCATGCTAACCACGTAGCTATGCTTGCGATTTCTATGAGTAGCCAATAGAAATACTCTAAGTTTAAGACGAGGTTTAATTGGATTTTCACCCTAATCGCAATCAAAGAACGCGTGCATGAAAAGTCGCCTTTATTGAGAAGGAATAGTAATATATTAACTCACTTTCTGTGATGTTTCTTTCTAGATTAATTACTGTCATGAGATGGACGTCACATGTGTATCGATTTTTTTTGTTTCCTCTTCGTTAATCACTCATCGATCCTGTGCTTGCCTCCCATTTGAATCACCACTAACCTACAATGTTTTAGCTCATTCCCTGTGATCTCCCCATCATGCCCTAAATAACCATTTCAATCCCTTTATTTTGCTTTTTTGGAATCCTCTCCCACCACCAAAAAAAGTTTATCTTCTTTTAGACAAGAGCAATAAATTTAAAATGAAACTGAAAGAAAGTAGTAGAAGGGGGGAGGATTTCTTCGTCCTTTGGGCATACCGTGCATTTACGATTATGCATGAATGCTTTGTGAAACAGTGTGTGTGAAAAATTGAATAACGATAGGATGTATGTAGATCCATTTCTCATGTTGTTCTCTTGTGTGGATATCTGGGATCTCCCAAAGCCAATTTAGAAGATGGAGTCTCTTCCACCCCCTTCCCTCTCGCTCTAAATGTGTGTGTGTGTGCGTTAGTGAGTCATCACATGAAAGCTGCAACAAAGAGACTATAAGATGAACATATGTACAAAATAAAACGAAAAGATGAAAGAAAAAAAAAAGGAGTGATAAATTAAGCTGGATAGTTTTCACTCTTTTTTTACTCTACCGTTCAAAATCGAAGTGTAGTTTATTAACATTCAGAAACAAGGGCATAGAGAAGAAACGCTGAGTAAAACTCTAATTATGGGGTTGGCGCACTGAAGCTTTTTCATTAACAGTGATGAAAAACTTATTAGGTAGTTCAATACGTAACATGTCATGTGTCTTAGAACAGAGGACAAACTGAACGATTTTAAATTGTGTTCAGGAGTTGTTGTTTCACCTGGTGCCGAATATCAAGGTAAATGCGGATAGAGACAACGTCATAAATTTAAGAAATGACGTAGAATCAGTAATTAGTTTACATATGCTCTCACTGCTTTCATTTGTCATAGCACTATAAAAGTGCTATAAGTTTGCTAGGAGATAAATATACAGCTGAAAGTAGAGGAATATATATATATATATATATATTTATATATATATATATATATATATATATATATAGAAAGAGTAAACGCAGAAGAAAATGGAAACATAAATATATAACAATTACCAATAAGATATAGAGAAAATATACAAATTTAAATACTTGGGTACATATGAAGCTATGATTAGAACTGACTTCATCTTACCCATGATAGAATCCTATGTCGAACGTTTCTTACTACGGTAATGAACTTGCGAGTTCTATAAGCCATAGAGTAAGGATGCATATGAAACAAACAAAAACGAGGTCACGGAAGAAATAAAAAAGTCGCTTAGCTTCCGGCAACGCAAGTTTCTATTAAAGCCAGAAGTTCCGAACATCGTGATTAATATCAAGAATATTGCAACACTTTCCAAGAGTTGAGAATGAAATAAAGAACAACATATTTCTTATATGGTAATTAAATATTGAAAATGCTAGAGTTTATGTCATTGGGTTCAGTAAATTATTGATTAAAAAAAACAATGAATACGAAATTTGATACGCTACGATCTCCTTTATAATAGGTTTTGAGGTAGAATCATTAGGTGTTTGCTAAAGTAGATAAGTTCAAATGACGAGTTGAGACTAGTTGACACACATTGCCTGGGGCACCGCTTATCAACCCTTTTCATGCCTTCCGGCCGGCGATCCCCCCCAGAAGTAATTTTCTTCTTTATAATAGGTGGTTTCGTTTCACAGTGTATGAAATAACCTCCTGAAGATTCAACTCTC
>JAGDQP010054220.1:0-13388 GCA_022664845.1 Lepisma saccharinum
ATGGGTGAAATTCCGCTTCGATTTGGAGATATAACGTTTCTAACTTGGATTCCAAAGTCGACGCCTAAAATTGGGTAGAGAATGAATTATTATGCATTGAATGAAAAAATCGTTTGCTGATATTTGTTTTAATGACAAGGTGGATATCAGGACTGAAAACATATAATTGTGTTGTCAGTGTTTTCAACCTGATAAAAGGTTTAAAATTTTCAAAATAGCACTACATCGTATTATTCACAATTCGAATCCTCTGGCGACGGTAAACAACAGACGTGAAGCTTGCACCGCAGTTTTGGAAGCTATGAATAAGACATGCTGCCGGATGAAGGTCTCAACGTTTTTTTCACATATCGCGGTCCGCTGCTATCCTCATTCCCGTAGCTCTTGAAAAATGTTTGATTTCATTAATCCATCTTTCAGTTGGACACCCTTTCTGCCGTTTCTTTTATTTGGGAATCCAATATAGTATATATGTCGTCCGTCTTCCATTTGCTCGTCTAGGTAGTGACCCGTCTTACTTCATCTCTACTTCATCTTCTTCGCAGTCTTAATTATACATTTTACATTTGTTTTTGGGAGACTATTTATTTTTGTCCCTCCTAGTTATTCCTGGCATACATCTGTCCATTGCTCTTTGTGTGAGCTTTGAGTCCTTTGCTCATTCAATGTCCAAGTTTCACAGTCGTAGATCGTTACAGGTAAGACACATTGATTATAAACTTTACACTTGAGTCACATTGGTAGTTTGTTTATGAAAATAAAGTGTAGCCTTCCAAACGAGATCCACGCAACTTTACATGTTCTGTTCATTTGATCCGTTACCTTGGCGTTCTATATTTTGAGCTGCTCTAGGTAAACACACTCATCAACTGTACCAATTGTCTCTCCGTGAATCTTTATTTCCTTCCATTCAACACGTTTATTGCACATTACATTTTTTTACTTAAATTCATTTTAAGGACTATTTTCGACCTTTCATTACAGGGATCTTCCACTCTTGTTTGTAGTTCTTCTACACTTGAAACAAACATTATTTATCATCAGCAAATTGTAGGTGATGAAGATATCCACTATTGATATTTATTGTAACTTCATCCCAGTTCAAATTTTGGAACACTGCTTCCAGGAAAGTTGGAAACAGTTTTGGAGAAATTGAAACTCCTTGTCTTACCCCTTTTTCACTTTCTTGATGTAGTCTAATGACAAACGTGGCAGTTGAGTAAATGCTTCGCAGTAACTTGATGCCTTGATGTTCAAGTGATTTAAGTAATGCTGCCGAGGAGACAGAATCAAAAGCCTTTTCAAAATCTATGAATCCCAGACATACTGGAAGTTTGTAGTCATTAGTCCTTTCCATAACTTCATTCAATGTTTGTATGTGGTCTACTGTGCTAAATCCACGACGAAATCCGACTTGTTTCCTTCCTGGTGAAACTCTAGGTCTCGTTCAATACGATTCAAAATAACTTTAGTGAACATTTTATAGATAACTGACAGCAGACTAATTGGTCTGTAGTTTTCGACGCGTTTTTTGCCACCTTTCTTGTACAATAAAATAATAATAGCATTATTCCAACTTGTGGATATCTATTTCTTTCTCAGACACATTATGAACAATTTGACAAGTTTTGTCTTTTCACCCCCCTGCTTAAACATCTCTGCTGTGAGTTCACTTCTCCTGGCGATTTTCTATTCTTCATCCCTCGAAGTACTTTATCCACTTCTTCTTTCATTACGTCTGCGACATCTACATCGTTTTCTTTTGAACCTTCATTTCCTAGCTCTTCTTCGGAGTAATTCAATTATCTGTAGAAATCTTCGAACAATTTAATAATTTCCTCCTTATTTTTTGTTACGGTCCTGACAGGTCTCTTATATGTGAATATTTTTTTCCCCTTTCATGATCTGCAGTAGGGAAGTGACGTTAGATCCGTGAGTATTTACTATACAACAATCGTGATAAAGCGTGCGTACACACACACAAGCATGCATACTCAAACATGTTTTAAGATGCACACCAATTTCAATCCTTTACCTATGAATCACTAAAATTGCTCATTTTACGCAGCCTCGAGTTTGAATTATTAGTGTAATCTATAATGGTTTCCAAATTCAATGGTTCTCCGATCCGAAGGGGTTGTTTGGGATAACAATCCATAGAGAACGGATCCATAACGAAGTAAACGGTAAATTCAGTAATACATTAAGTTTTATGTTTAGTAGGCAGTACTTAATATGACTAGCAGCAACCATGACTGGTTCTTATGCTATTTAAATGCTATCCACCATATTTTCTATGCTTGATAGTTTCCAAACCCACACAATGAAAAGAATTACATATTTAATATCTCTTTATTACTTTTAATAACACAATTACATTCTATGATTCTTCGAGCTAAAGTCTTAAAAATTGATTTCAACATTTGTTGTTCAACAATATTTCTCAGATAGTCAGTCTTCATGTCCTTAATATGTGCTGTTTCCATGTTCGTTACTGACAGGACCGCAACCACAATTTTCGTTTTGTTGAACAGATACTTTGAACTGTACTAACACTACGAGATAGGTGACCACAGTACTAAAGAGCTGAAAGAAACAAAAATATATGTCATACAACATCGTTTACATGTATAAGAAATCGTTTACAACTAAACAATTTTACTAAAATAGAAGAACCTTGTTTCAATTCTCAATCTCTTCTATAAAAGTGATAGTTCTTCTTCGAAATGGATTCTGGATCATGAATTTAATTAGTAAACTGTCTGGATTAAACTGAACACTGGACGTGGCACGTTTCCTCTTCAGAAACATATGAATATGTATTAAACGCAATGGTACTGGAATAACTTAAATCAAAACAACAGTTGCTTTCTCAGTAACCAATAAATTTGTTAAAAATTATACAGATATTTCACTTAAATAATTGTTTACACTTGTTAATAAATGCATAAGCTAAGAAACGAATTCTTTCCGTGTGAACATGTGTCCAATGTTTCTAACAAGGGACATCACCCAAGTGTCCGGCTCCGATTTCAATGTAATTTTATTTTCTGATAGAGGGTATGTAGGCATTATGTCTGATAACAGAAATTGTTCGCATGGCGCATGTTGTTTAAAGTTATTGAATGTTGAAGAGTTATTTACAGGGTAAGGCAAAAATCCCTTAACACCCCTTGTGACCTACATGTGAATGATAAAAAGTGAAGAACAACCATGTGGAGACATATTAGACCTAGGGGGAAGCCGTATGGTAGGTTTGACCTTGACGGAAGCTATCTTGAAATCCGCCATCTTTAATCAGACTCAATTTTCGAACATGAAAACCATAGCATGTGACACCTCATTGCAAATTTTCACCACAAATCCAATGGTATGCTTATTTTTGCTCTATAGTTAGCCAGTACGAAGTTAGGCTCATGTTTGCTACATTTATTGATTTTGCGATTTATTGTCAGTGCATGAATAGAGTTGGGATGAGCTTCCGCCTCTCTTTCTGAAGTTTTAAGAGTTGCGCTGTAGTTATTTATTTCAAACCACAAGTCATGAATAGCAGATAGGCCTACGACATGTGAGCAAACAAAAATGAAATTGTAACCGATTCTCCCTAGATGAACAGAAAATTATCAGGAAATATAGCGGAAAATGTTACGCAAACGACGGAAAAATACAACTTCAAGTTAACAGCAGCATTCAATAGAAAAGAGCAAAGATACATAATTGCTATTCCCAACACGGTTTACAAATACATTTACATTTGATGTTAAGAGATCGAATTGACGTAACTAGTACAATAGTAATAATCAAGGAAAAATGTTAAAAACAAAGATACTTTTTGCACCATGAACATAATAGAAAAACAGTTGGCGAAGAAGGCAATTCGCAATGAGGAACAACCAGCTTGAAGCAAAATTCAACAGGATTTTGGAAATTTGGTGGCCGATCTTCAATGTATCCGGATTTAAACCAAGAATAAGTGGTGAAGTTGTGGAATCTTGGAAAGAAAAAAAATGATTAGGAACAAGTGATTGGATTTTTAAGACATTGTTTCGTTTATGAAGATTGATGTCCAGGTTATCGAGAAAGACTCGATCAGAAAATTTTCGAACAACGTTCTTCCACATTCTGAAGAAATAAAGGTCTGCAGGTTGAATAAGACCTGTCTCCTTCGGAGGGATACGTAAAATTGTGACATCGCTGTCGTTGCGGTTTCATCCTAATAAGTTGTCCATGAATCGACTAAAAGTACAAAATCCTCTGACACATTAGGGAAGTAAATCTTTTCAAACCACTCTAACAAATGTTGTTTTCCCATCTCTCCACTACTTGAAACTGCAGTGTATAGGTAGTCGGCTCTAAACAATGATTCCAAAGCTCTTGGACCAACGTTTTCTCCGGTTTCCGGTAACACGATGTAAAGGGGACTCATTATTTTCCCAGTAGCTGAAATAGTGGGCATAATTGTATATGAATGAGTTGTGGATGAGTTTGATTTGACGATTGCTTCTGTTGTTTTGGTCTCTTTAATATCCAATGTACGTCCTGCATGAAATTCGGGATTAAAACCACTTGGACCCCTGTTATAAATTTGTGTACGTTGGTATTTACCGAAATACTGTTTGCTCGCCAACAGAAAATCACACGCGCTTTGATTGACGTCTTTACTTTCTACAGAGTAACCATGGGTTATGAATCTGGTTATTTTCTTGATACGATTCTATGTTTTTGCTTGAACTTTCAAATCCAATGAGATGATGCCGTAAAGTTTCGTACATTGACTTCTGTTTGCTTCGAAAGCGCCTATCCCTTTAAATCAAAATCATGTGCAATCAGTTTCTTTTTTTAGATTTTGCTTTCACAAAATCATTAAAGGTACGTTGATCGATCTCTTGCTCATATTGATTTCCAGCCTCTGTAACTTTATTTTTAAATTGTCTTAATTGTCGTTCACTAGCGACAGCACGATCGTGCTTTGAAACAGTTCCCCAATGTAAACGGCACTTTTTCCAAGTTTCCTAATATGCAACAATTTTCTTTTTAGTTTCTAAAGACAATTTTTGGGTACCTTTCTTGGGGGACTTGAATAGGATGTGGAACTCGATGCTGATTGGTCCTCTGGTTGCGAATCATTGCTACTATCGTAACAAAGTGGTCCGCCGTCTTCCGGTTCAGGCTCCATTTCATTCAAATCCAAACCCGTAGTTTTTTCGATGCACATTGTAGTTGAAGATACGCACTCGTCAATACTTTGCACCAGTTGAGACTTTAACTCAATCTCATAAGCATTGATTGGTGTCTCATGAGCCGTATTTTTGAACTCCTCGTAAAGCATTTTAACAACACTGAAGCGGCTAATTTTTGCCATTTTTTCACTATGGCAAATTCAAACTTGATTAATGCAAAAGTAACATATTATTAAAACACAATTCAAGTTGTATTGACGTTAACAATACGATAAACGTATACTTCTGCTTGTAATGTACCGATGCCCCCAGCCACATGAAAACGAAAACTAACAAACACACATCTGTTATTCCAAAACTCGTTTATTGAATCATCTCACAACGAAACAATAACTCTTAGCTTGCAGTCACGTAATACCAAAGACGTCATTTGTAATAGATAGTAGACGCGACTAGAAATGAAATTAACATTAGCTTCAAGAAGGAAGAAGAAGAACTAGGAATGTTGTCTAACTTTATCGTCTTTTTTTTTCTTTTATATATCTTTCTTGTTTATTAATTTATTTTATGACAATTGTTTTCTCCAATCAGAAAAATCTATTTGTCATTTTTTTTAGCGATTGCTGTCGAACCAAAGGAGGTTCATAAAGTGTGTTGGGAATACCTTTATTTTGCCTCTGTACTCTTTTCTATTGAATGCTGCTGTTTCTTTGAAGTTGTATTTTTTGTCGTTTGCGTAACATTGTCCGCTATATTTCCTGATAATTTTGTGTTCATCTAAAGAAAATCGGTTACAATATCATTTTTGTTTGCTCACGTGTCATAGGCCTATCGATTTTTCAAAACTTCAGAAAGAGAGACGGAGGCTCATCCCAACTCTATTCATGCACTGACAATAAATAGCAAAATCAATATAAGTAGCAAACATGAGCCTAACTTCGTACTGGCTAACTATAGAGCAAAAATAAGCATACCATTGGATTTGTGGTGAAAATTTGCAATGAGGTGTCACATGCTATGGTTTTCATGTTCGAAAATTGAGTCTGATTAAAGATGGCGGATTTCAAGATAGCTTCCGCCAAGGTCAAACCTACCATACGGCTTAACTCTAGGCCTAATATGTACGCACATGGTTGTTCTTCACTTTTTATCATTCACATGGAGGTCACAAGGGGCGTTAAGGGACTTTTGCCTTACCTTGAAAATAGTTCTTCAACATTCAAAAAAATTAAACAACATGCGTCATGGCAACAATTTCCGTTATCAGTCATAATGCATACATGCCCTCTATCAGAAAATAAAATTACATTGAAATCGGAGCCCGGCATTTGGGTGATGTCCCTTGTAACTTTTCTATCATACCCCTATCAATGGAGATAATAAAAAGCCTTTTACAGCTTTCTAAATACAAGGAATTAAGAAAATAATTTGGGGTAAGATTACACATGTTGCGGACTGTGTGCCACGGAATTTGTTTCTTTGTTGAGTTTGATAAATTAGAAACTGTATATAGCTGGTTCGTGATTGACCAATTTAAATAATGAAGTGTATTCAAGAAATAAAATCCAATCAGAGGATTTATGAGAAATTCTAGTGGAATGACTAGAGAACCTTACTTTCCCGCTCGAATAATGGACCACACATGTAAATTTACGAGGGAAATACTGAGTAGTTGATAATAGAATTGAAGCAAGAGATGTGCCACTTGGATTTAAAGTTAATTTTTAATAGCATTTCCAAAGAAAATCTATTGTACAGTACACAATTATTATTTATGCTAAATAATTTACGGCCACGATAGTCGTGTGGTCTGGAGTTCTCTGTTCTGATCGTTTCCCGACTGTGGCATGGATGTCCTTGGAGTTTAGAAACTTAACAGCATAGAAGATTGAGGCATGCAGAAGTCGTGGACAAATAAAATGTTCAAAAACTAGAACGTTGCACGGAGAATATAACTGGTTAATAATTTTGAGAATTTCATGGAAATTTGTTTATTTCCTTAAACCAGTTTAAAAGTTTTAGCAATCCTAAACGATTATCAGGGAGTGTTACAATTCCACTTGGTCCATTTATTTATCCGTTCGGCATTTTTTGATCTAATCTAACGCCTTAGTAAGAGTAGGAAGAGAGAAACTTATTTCAGATATTAAATCAACGATCCAAACACAGCCTGAAGTGGTGACAATACCATCAATCCTAAATGGTATTTATGTAATCCATGCACTTCTGTGAAATTTCCCAATAAGCGCTAGATTTTTAACTGACGTCTTCATTTTTACTTTCACTAGGTATCACTACAACCTTTATTTTTAGATCATTTGTTTTCTATAAACACTTAATTACATTATTTCTCAGATAACCATTTAACACATTCATGTCTGAAGTGCATGTGCTACTATGTACTGGGGAAATGCTTACTTTTAAATTTTGGTGGTGAAACACAAAGATTAAATTAAAACAGTTTTTTTTTAAATTTTAAACCCGATCTAAAATAAACATTACTGCTTCTGGTAAACTTTTTCCCGAATATGGAATGAAACTTTTTTGCTTCTCGAAATATTTTGTTCTTCTTGGATTATAGACCGGGTGAGATGAACGCTGTGAAAGTTCACAAACTATCATCGTTCTCTTCTTCAAGGTAAGCATGTACAGACTCAGGGAAGTGGGGATATACAGGGCGTCCCAAAAGTTACGCAACCCACTTTTCCTTAATTATATTCGTGTATACTGACAAATTTAACAGCGATATGTCAATCATCACGCAGTGCAGTTGCAATAAATGTTGCTAATTTTCAATAGTTTTCTTCTTCTTCTTCCATTAAACTGAAATAATCTGACGCCAAGTAAACTCAACTGGCCTCAACTGACCCCAAGTGATCCCAATGACCTTAAGTAAACTGTAGCCACCACAAATAAACTGAAGTAACCCTAAGTGAGCTGAAGTAACCCCAACTGAACTGAAGTGACCCAAAGTGATCCCAAGTGACCTGAAGTAACCGCAAACTAACCCAGTCTAAGATAATCGGATTGTTTTTTGTTAGAAAATAAGTGTATTCCTTCACAAAACCCACTAACGTAACTGCTTGCAAAATTATTTTGTCGCTGTTTCTCGATAATATGTATTACTGCTTATGGAACACGTGAGACAAAATTCCCTATCGACAGTTTACAAGACTTATATAAAGGTATTAGTACAGGATTTCCAAAATATTTTTTACTGATCAGTGGAAGTAGGGAAACCCCGTACTTCATAATGATATTTTCAACGAAATACAAAAATCACAATATCTGAAAAAGATGAGAAATTGACTACACCCGGCAACCCTGAGGAAAAATGGTAAGTCAGTTCTCCTCAACTTCACAAATTTCATGCAAATAGCAATTGACAACCGGAACTCCCAGTTTATATTTGAAAGTAACCCAGTATAAGCAAGTGTTCACTTATTTCTGGATATGTTCAAGAATGTTCTTTGCCTTTGAAATTGACGTAACGAAATAGGCAGAGGTAAACCATGTCTCCCAGTGTCACTTCTCACCAACAATGTTGCCATAGTCATTCAAACACTGAAAAAAAAAGAGATTAACATTGCTTTAATCTACAACTAATTTTCCTACATCTACTTCTTTGTTATGGTCAATGAAAAGACATGTAGACTCTGCTGACACATAGAATCACTCCAATCAGTTAAAATGAGTCTGCTGAATGAATATGCAATGTTTTCCTAAATAAATCCGACCCTGGAAACATTTAGTTACCGCCATCTTTAACTGGCTAGGAAAGCTCTTTGTGTGGGTCACCAAAAAACCGTCGTTCGTATTGAGTTAAACATCTGCGTCTGTAATACGCCGCAAGGTGTGTCCATGATTGGACTAGAGAAAGCTCTTTTGATTCATTGACAGTTGATTTAATGAAATTTACAGCCGGGAGTCATGTTTGATTGACTGGATACCATATAACCTTGTTGAGTGTGCTTTCTTCCTTGCAACAACTTTTGCTTTCTCTTTTTATCTTATTCCAGTAACCGGAATATTTTGTTTCATCTTAATCAATCTGTTTTTATTCTTTGTGTTCTCTCAAAACTTTGCTGCTTACGTGTAATATTCAATGATGAAATTTGAAGCATTGCCTTCATTTAAAGTTTCCAATTCGAGGAACAGTTCCGAACCGATATATATATCTCCGTTCAGATATCGTACATATTTTCTATAGAAGGCATTAGCAGCTTAGAGAAGTTACTAGGCAAAGTGAAATATGTCTGAAAATTTGAAGACCTTCAGAACAGTGTTGATCATAAACATTTTTTTTCAAGCTTATAGATACTAGGTTTATTATTATTATTATTATTATTATTATTATTATTATTATTATTATTATTATTATTATTATTATTATTATTATTATTATTATTATTATTATTATTATTAACGTAGCCTTTTCCAGTCTACCTCAGTCTTTCCGAATGCTTTATTTCGTGTCTTTGACTTTCATTTTGATAGACATCTTCGCATGCTCTATTTTCGTATTAAATATTTTCTTTTAGATTTGTTTTCCTGAAATATTATGCAAAATTAAGTTTTTTTAATACGAAAATCCCGAAGTACGGAATACTTTGCTGCCGACGAATGTGATTTAAAAGCGATAATATTTTAGCAATTACACAAATTTCGTCTGTTTATGGAAAACTTCTTGTTTCATTGACCAAGTCATTCTGAAATTTGAGATCAATTAAAAATACCTCTTTTGTTTAAATTTATCTTCGCTACGGAATCTGACATAAAGATTCTTACTTCTCGTATTTGTTTATTTGTTGGCTAGACACATCAAGCTACAAACGCACACATGACTTCAGAGAACCTTCGATTTATGCCCATCAGTGAGTAACCCCTCACTGTTGTTGAGCTAACATCCTGTTGAATATCTGGCATTTAGTCATACAAAATTAAACATTTGAAATGTGGATTCAGTATTTGCTCATTTACTAATGGAGTGAACATTTGCTAGTAAACCTTCATATTAATTCAAATAACCCAATATTTGATAAAATTAACTTATTAACGGAAACAAGTATTGACATAAAATAAACCATACATCCATTTTTTTATATTGGATAAATATGCCAAAGTAAGCAAAATACAATACGTACTGAAGTTAAGAGTGCTCTGTTAATTTCAACAAATCCTCCTAAGTTAATGATGGCCTTCTTTGTTGAGAGAATTTGCACCAAAAGTTGAAACTTTAAGAAACGGAAGAAACATAAATTTACCGTCAGTACAAAGTTTTATAAAAGCTATAAAAATCAGAATTAATTAACCGTTTGTTTGTTATATTTCAAAGCATACATGATAAATTGTCAAATTGCAACTTTCTGTGGAACTAAAAACTAAGCCATACAAGTATTGCTTTTGGAGAACTAAGAATCTAGTGTAGTGATCTGCTTTGGAACTTCCATGCTACTCACATGAATACCTAAATTAATGTTTAAATATTATTACAAAATTATTCCTTAAATTTATTTCCAAACCATAGTTGCTGTCTCTTACGGATATAACATATTAACAAAAATTTAGTACAATACTTAAGGAGATATATGTAGTGCATAACATGGCTCTTTCATGAGGGTGTGGATTTCCAGCGATTTGTACTAAGAATTCTAAAAGCATTATTGTCATAGGATTCAGCTAATAGTGCAAGGCAAGTCCAAATTTCAATTTTACGGGCGTCAGAAAAGAAAACTTGAACGGTCTAATAGTTTAGAGTTCTGAAAAACAAATCCAGATTATGGATTCTTGGGTTCAGGGGAAGAATTTTTGGTTATAACTAATCAATGTGGACATTGAGGTTAGAAGGAATATATCTGACATTTTTATTGAAGCAATAGAGGAAGATAAAACAATGTCAATGTTACTAAAGCGTGAGGTGTTTCTTTCGATGTTTATGAAAGAAGATATGTGAAAGAAAATTTTTCTTTCATAAAGAAATTTACGTTTACTGTCCTCGTATAGCAATGTACCTGCAATTGCATGAAGATCACATTGAACACATATTTCGATTAGTAAATGAAGGAGTTTAAGCCAGATCTGACTATCCCAGAATATTAAAATTAATTATATTGTGCACAAAATAACTTCTACACGTGATATGTGATTTCTTGATAATGATTTCCTATAACTTCTCGCCTGCAATACAAAGTTTGTTTGGAACAAACTGTAACCACCTAGTGTCAACAACCGAGGCATGACTAACATCAACGCCATGACTAGTTAACACCAACGCCTTTTAAAACACATAAAATACATCAGTCCTCTAGTTGTGAAACATTTGAGTTTTTCTAGTGATAGTTGTAGTAGCCAAAATAGCAACATAAAATGTCGCTTATGCTAAACATATATTAAAAAATTTACTAACGCTGGAAATTATTGACCTTTTTTGTTTCAAGATTCTATGAAGCGATTGAGAAAACAAAAATAAAAAGAACAGTGATGAAGTTTATGTGCCAGGTTATTAGGTTAAGGTAATAAACAATGCCAACAGGGATTCCGCCAAGATTTTCAATTTTGGGGGGTGGTGTAAAGTCAAAATTGGGAGTGTAGAAGTGGTGTTTCGCACGGTTTCTGTACATTTTTGCAGTTAAATCCACAAAGAAGAATGCATTAAAATTTTGTCAGAATTCGAAACCGTTAACTGAAAACTCTAAAAGTGTAAAAGTCATAATGCAGATGACAGTAAATGTAATCATGGGAGTCAAAGGTCGACGTTGCTCATTTGGTACCATTCTATTACCACTGTTATTTCAAAATGGATGATAAATAGCACTGAGAAAGTTTAAAGGTGTGCATAAGTTGAGTCAGTATCTTCCTCCTGTTCACAATAACCTCTTTTGGAATCTTAAAAACAATAACGAGGAGACTATTCCTCTTTGATAATTCAGCTGAATCATTTATGTTATATTCACTTCCAGAGAGCCTTTGTTTCGGAATAGTAGCTTCGTTGGAATATATTTATTTTTGTCAGAGTGACTCACTACTATAGGTTTTCAGGTGCAAACAATTAAGTTGAATTATGCCAAAGATGACTATTCCATTCAAAACTGTTATGGAACCAAATAAGCATTATGATGTTCAGTTTCGTTATTGTAACCAATTTATATACATCTATAGTATAAAATAAATATATTTTAAGCAAAATCAGCTTCCCAGATTTAATTATTCCATTTAAACGTTATCTCGAAGGATTGAGACTTCATTTCCTTGTGGGTTAGTCATGTCAGGTGTGAGAACCTTCAAATATTGTAATGTATTGTGGCAAAGATGACTATTCTTTTCAATGCCCTTATAGAACACAAGAAATATAATTTCTCCTTTCGTTATTGTATCGCGTTTCTATACCCGTCTATATTACAAAAGAAAGCTATTGTACAGAAAAAGAGATTTCTGCATTTAATTATTTTTTTCTGAACTTTAACCTACAATATCGCAATTTGATTTTTTTCTGGGTTGGTCATGTCTGGTTTGAACCTTTCAATTACATTTTTAACTTTTTACATATTAACATGTAGGTTACTGTTAGCTTATGCCTATTCAACGTAAAATTTTATCATATCTTCAAACTTCATGTATCACATAATCGTATTTCAATTGTAAAACTCTTGCACTGAATTCAAGATGACGGATGTCTTTTTCAAACAACTAAAGTTGGTTAAACTTTGACATAGCGCGTTTCTCCCAATTTGACTCTGGACAGTTAAGTTTTTTAATTAATGCTTAGGGACTTTTATTTTACGCTTCAGAACACAAATAATATAATTTTTAAATCTCTTGGTTGCCCCTAGTTACGTAACCATACTAATTTATACGTGGAAAACCATAAACGGCGAAACTTTCGTAGAAATCCAAAGGGAGAAGCGCAAACGATTTCCTTGTTACAAATTGCTTCAATTAGACCATTACCAAATATTTTGTATTACAACAACCAAAGAGACTGCCACACTGTTGGGGTTCCATTTAAATCATGAAATGAATAAAATAAGTATTCTCAGTAAACATAAAATATGAGTACTTGTTTTTACAATATTTTATTCTTCCTCTTTAATATTTCTGGAATCATAAAGAATCCACTTTTCCAATGATATGTTGTCTGTACTCAAATGTCTTCAATGGAAATGGAAATTAATAGAAACTTACACGCTAAAGGTTTAATGAGGATTGAAT
>JAGDQP010054221.1:0-13387 GCA_022664845.1 Lepisma saccharinum
AATGACCCACTAGCTGCTCCGACGAAAGTAGGTAGACTCATCAGCAAATTAGGGGCACCCTCTTGCAAAAAGGGAATTTACCCAAACTCAACGTGGTCAAACCTACACAAGCCTGGACAGAAGCTGACATTACGCCACATGAGAGGGCGCAAAACCTACCCATTAGAACTCGACTTCAGCCACACACTAGTCTAGATCACAAAGGTTGCAAGTAAGAAGACAGAAAGAAGTGTCCAAACGCAAAAAAATTAGCGAAAGTCAGAAGACTAAAACACAAAGAAAAAGCATCCCCAAAAGAGGGGCGGGGAGAGACGCAGGCGAGAATATACCCCAAGAAAGCAGAACGCAAAAACGTTTTAGTGATCTAACGCAAGTAGACCCCTAAAGTAGTACAAAGCTTAACACAGACGCGCCCTTATTAATATATAACACGAAAATTTTGATGAACAGAACTAATTTGACTACTCTCTAAAGATTACTGAAGCATTGAATCAAATATCACATTTTAACTTCATATGGAATTATTTCTCACATATAAATGAATTAACACTTGGCTGACTGAAATAGTGAAAGGTTGGGAATCTTTCAAGCAATACAACAGTAATAATAACCTACCTACATCATAATGAAATCCTTGACAGGAGAACTGTCAGGGGGAAAATAATTTATTTTACTCAAATATGACAAACGCAAGTCAATACAGTGATTGTTGATTTTCTTTTTAAAAAAAGGTATGCTAAGAGAATCTCTTGATCATCAAATGAGTATTGAAGATGCTGTCAGTTTCACATAATAAAAGGATAATTTAATTATATACAGAAAAGCTCTGTCCCTGTACAAAAAGTATAATTCACATACTAATTTTTCCACAATAAATAAGTTATTTTTTTCTAAACGTAGTAGACATTCTAAAATTTAGCCCAGTTAAATCAACATTTCTACAATTGCTGAAGAATAACATTTATTCCTACGAAGAAGATTTCTATTTTACAATGTAGCTGCTGGACAGCAATTTAGTTTGATATTCCAAAACATTGCTAAAACATTTCGTATGTAATTTATATTTTTAAACTTCATTCAGGCTAACCTTCAATACCGATAATACAAAATAGTCTACCAGGGTTGGTTTAGGTATTAATTTAAATTAGAGTTTCAATGAGCTGACAGACTTAAGCTTTGTGTACGTAACGAAGAAGCATTATATTTTTTTTCAAAATACCAAAATATAACAGAGTGAAAACGTTGAGTCTCACGGTTAACAAAAAACGGACATTTTTTTTAGAGATTTCGTGCAATTTAAACATACCAGTATTGAAAGAGCAAACAAAATTCCTGAATGGAAAAATAACGTGCATATGAAAGGTCGCATCGACCATAGTGAAAGATAAAAATATTTCAAGATACGAATGAAATTTTCAGTGCTTGAATTTCAGAATATCAAAATCAGAAAAATCAAAATATAGGTGAAATAGACTTGAGTTTCTGGGACAGAAAGAGGAATTTCAAGACAGTAAACATATATACCTGAATTTAGATAACCTGTCCCGGTGCCTAGCAAATTACGCAGACATCCTTACGGTGCACATCACTACACAAAAAACACACCAATTTCATACTGAAGAAAGCACTGAATACCTGCACACACACAAACAGAAAATAGGGTATTAAGCAACAGTGAAATTATATTTTTACTTATTTCAGAAAAACTAAGAAAGAAACCACTGCACACACATTTATCACCTCACACACTGAGGAATAACGCTTCACACAAACAAACTGTTGTTAAGATGCTCCTTCTCGTCCACTCCCGGTTCAATCCAATATGGAGGGTGAGAGACACCAAACGGCCGCAATTACATTCACAGTTCCTTTTATCAGGAAAAGGGAAAAAGCAGCTACCCAAAAAATTGTGGTAATTTACCAGTCTATTCTACTGTGTATTTTATTATACTTTTATCGCTGGCTGCCTTATAATTTTGCTTTTTAATATAACTTTCGGAGGCAGGTTAAATTATTCGCAGCTTTGCCTGCTCGACGATCATGTTCTAACTACTGAATGGGTCTTAGCCAATCAAATCATACAACCTGAGGAGGAACGGGGTGTGGCTTACCATCACAATTTCAACGATAATAAAACATCAATAAGATATTTTTTTTTGTTTTTAAAGATTTTCAACAAAAGGAAAAAAACGTTGAAGAAAATAATGTAATAAAACATGCAAAGAAATATTCAGCAGTAAAATGAAGAAACAATGAAGGTGAAACCCCGCCCTTGGGTATTACTAATCTGCATTGTCATCTGGACAAAAAAAAAACTCCTTGAAGAAAGCCGAAGACGAAAAATATCGCCGACAAAGAACGAACAAAAAGGAAGAAAGACACGCAACAAAGGGGAAATGGCTTGATATGTTGCGACTATTCGAAAATGGATCGCAACAGTCCCGCCCTACAGTTCGGTTTTAAAACCATCCGACTTTTACCTCTTCGGCCCAGTTAAGAATCACCTGGGTGGTCATCGGTTCCAGGACATGGAAGAGGTCTACGATGAGGTTACCAGCTGACTACGACAACATTCTATATATATATATATATGTATAGAGAGAGAGAGAGAGAGAGAGAGAGAGAGAGAGAGTGGAGTGACCTGAGAACACTTTGTGGAAACTGGCACGAATTTCCCGTACTTGGCTGATGGGAAGTAGTCGATTTTCCGGGGCTGTACGATACGCTGTGTCGCAGTTTTTGACTACAATTTATAAAAGGCTACGAGCAATATAATGAGTTGTTGAATGTTCTAGTGTATGCAACCCATAGTACAAAAGCCTACGAACACATTTTAGACTAGATCCACAATAGCAAAGATTACATGTCGTCTAGGCTAGAACATATGGTTAAAATATTGAGCTGTAAGATCCGCTGTGTCGCAGGTTTTTACTCCAAATTATAAAAGGCTACGGTTACGAACACGTCCTCTACACAAGATGAAAAAGCAGACAGCACAGATGGAATATCGTCTAGGCTAGATAACAAGCAGCGGTTCCATTACAGGAGAACTGCAACGGCCCACACCCATTTTAACATCGTAAATATTCCATAAAATGGTACGAAGCATTATTTAACCTAGATGAGATTCCATATCGTCTAGGCTGGAGCCAATGTCCATTTTGCAGCTACTATTTAAAATAGCAGATATTCTATGCCGTCTAGTCGTCGAATAACCACGAACGAAAGCAGAGAGTTTATAAAAGGCTACAAACATGTCCTCTAGGCTAGAGCTAATGTCCAGATTACAGCTACTATTTAACAAAGCAAAAATTCCATGTCGTCTAGGCTAGAGCCAAAGGCCAAATTCTTAACAGTGTATATCACGTAAACGGCTAGCCATATTGAGGTTTTTCTTTTTACATTTGGTATAAAGGCGTCAACTAGTGCAAAAAATGGTGAAGTCGAGATCAAAGCTCAAATATTGAACACTGTATATTGCTTAAACGACTAGACATATTGAGATTTTTTTATTCACATTTGGTATTAGGACATTGAACAGTACATGTGAAAAGAGTGGTGACCTCGAATTCAAAGGTCAAATATTTAAGTGTGTATATTTCGTAAACGACGAGACATACTGAAATTCTGCTTTTACATTTCGCATGAGGACAAATAACCAGCTTATGAAAAAATACAATTTTAAAAATATTTCCTTTTATATTACTAAAACCTTTCATTATATATAAAAGACTACAGTCTCTTTTCCGTTTAAAAAACTATTTAACATAGGAACAATTACACAGGGCTTCTACCATAGTCTACACTGTAACATAAATTTGGTCATACTACTAACTGAACTCATCTGGCTATTTATTTCGTAACCAACAAAGACACATATTCACACACACTCATACACGCGTATATGGTTTACGCATAACTTAATCTCATGTCAGGGACCTTTCGCATAAATCAATAAAGCATAATATCGCTAACATTAGTGTTGGCTGTTGAGAATTTATTTAAGAAGTCCTGTAGTGAATAGCCAGATGCGCGACATGCTAAATAGACAAAATAGTAGTGTCCTCAAAATTGAGATAAATCATCTTGAATGCCTCTATTATTCCATGAATAAAATAAACAGTTGCGTTT
Source organism: Lepisma saccharinum (assembly GCA_022664845.1). Lineage (NCBI taxonomy): Eukaryota > Metazoa > Arthropoda > Insecta > Zygentoma > Lepismatidae > Lepisma > Lepisma saccharinum. Next base: position 4,132 of record JAGDQP010054221.1, read on the forward strand.
TAGAAAGTTTATATAATACGGTATATATGGTGGAGGCCCATAGTTATCCATATATTCACAATTACCTGCATTACATATATAAAAAGCAACCCAGTGCTTCCCGGGCTTATTACTAGGATCAGTATTTATAATAAAGCCTGAAGGTAGTGTATGAATAAAACGAGGTAATAGCTCTGCACCGTATACACCTATAAAATGATCTTGGGGAAAATTCTGTTGCCTCGTAGAGTTCAAGAGTATTGAACATTTTTTTTCTTTAATCAGTATTTATTTTTTCGTTGGAAATCAATTTCAATTTCAGAGGAGTATTCACCGTAAATAACTGCTTTTAAAGGAGATGGTAGTGCCTGGTTAAAATGTACTTCTAATCATACACTTCCCTGTCGCTGGGGGCTAGTGTGAAGTGCTGCACTAGCACTAGAATCAGGAGTTATATCAAACACCAGTAGAGTATAACTATGAGAATATTCGGCAAGCGGAATATCATTACCTTGATTAGAATAATGAGTACCAGAACCTGTAAATAACGTAGAATACGCTTGAATGTATAACTTATCATCTGGCTGTAGTAGTTGAGATGCGATGGGAATTCCGTCAACATTCAATGTAAAAGTGACATACTCAAATGCTTAAAATTAAATGGATTTGTCTGATAGGTACCGTTGAAATAGGAATTAGTAAAAAAAACCAATAATAATACATTTAGGAACTATTCCGGCAAACAAATCTGGAAGTGTAGTGTCCATAATACATTGGAGTAAAGTTTCTCTCTTCACCTGTACCTTTGGTATAAGATATTTTGCTCTATATTTGGGATTTTGTAATACTTTATTATGTGCTATTTTCACCGTGGACGATACATCAAACTTTTTACAAGCTGAGTTGCATCTGTAATTACCACGCGACCCCCAGCCGCAGCTTCCCCCATTGACAAAATACCGGTTCTTCCGGAATCAAATTAATACGTAATTGTGCACCACTCAATAGAAATTTCTCCTGATTGAAAATATAACCGTGAATATACCCGAGTAAATCAAAAAGGTGACTTAACCCCGTGAGAAGAGATCATTGTTTAAAACCAGAATTTCGACTATCAGCCACACTGTCCATATGACCGGAAGTATCTTTAACCAACATTGCCCTCTGAAGATGAGTTGTTTTTGCATTGTCATTATAATCCTATATTTTTATATATGAGCGGTATGGATATGTGTGCGATGAATAGCAAATTAGTTGACTATTCAGATATATATGTACCTCCCTCAACATAACGCTGAGAAAATCATTTATAGGCCCAATTTCCTTATCGGCAGATGTTAAATCAGAAAAGTCAGTTTTAGTAATTTTATCCTTAATATGTAGCATTGAATGTGGTGAATCAACCACCGTGGCCGGAGACTACAAGCTCTATCGGAGCACTATCATCTATTGACGCCACCGGCTTATACGGCACTGTTTTATTACCTATAATACTTGTTTGAGCGGGTAGAACCGCAAATAGAGACATTTTGATTTCGTACACCCACATTGCATTTTTACTTTTCTTCAATCAATATACACATTAGTTTTTATAATATCATATTACGTCTATGAAAATGTAGTTTTACACATACACTGCAATATTGGAAAGGAGGTGGATTACCAGTGCTATCTCTTAAATCAATAATAATTTGATCAAACTGTTTACGTTGCACGGTGACATAATGAGGATTTTCAAAAATATGCACATTGCTAGCCCCATACTCCTTAATATTTGTATTTCTAATACGCAGAAGTGGAGCAACAGTATCGCCTAGCAGTTGAAGTTCTACAATGTCACTGTAAATATACATTTGTACGGGTAGCGATTTCTATACATCAGGCGGATAACGAGCATTACGGACAAATGCTAAATTCTCCTGCTCAAAACCTAATATTTTAGGTATAGCATCAAAACCTAATATTTTGGCTAATTCGGTTGATAATCGTACTTCTTTTACACTCTCGTCATCTTTTCTTGCTCTACTGACCTCAATGTGTTTTACCGAAGCTTTAACTGTTAATAGCAAATTCAGTTTGTCTCTTTTATAGTTAATTTGAGATAGAATATCGTCAACGTGATAACAAAGGTTAGTTATTATTTTAGTTATGTTCCAGCTTTTTTTACCTGTACCCCAGTAATAGATATTATTAGTATATTTGGAAACAATCTGAAATGACCCTCTATAATGTATCTCGACAACAGTTGTTGCCCACACATCTTTTCCAGCACAAAAGGATGATACAGTTTTGTAGTATAACATGCGATAGTATTTTATGGAAAATATACCATTCACATGGTAGTGTGAGGTAAAAACTAGTACACTCTATAAATATCTCTCTTCTTCGTTCTTTTTTCTTTACACCTCCACCACATGTTTGCTTATTTTTCCGTTTCCTGCTACCAACATTAGACTAGCTTTATTCTTTAAATTACTTTTCGCTTCCTGCCAACCTGATTTTAGAGCTTCTTCAACGGGTCTATTACTATCTAGAACGTCGCCGGCTACATAAAGCCCAGTACATAACAGTTCTTTACCAACATCTTTGGCAGCTTGTTTTCATAACGAAAATACAGTGCGGAATAAACCACCTAGAAACCTACCAATACAATATCATTCCCTGTATGGTGCATCTCTATATATATTATATCCAGTGCCTGCCTAATGAGAATAATATTGCAAATAATTATCATTCATTATTTTTTTCTTCTGTTATATACAGAAATATAATTAGTTTACAATATTGTATTATTATTATTAACATTCTTCTTCAGGCGTAGATAAAGGTCATATTTCAATTTTATAACCACACACATCTACGCTACCTCTTAACAGAGGGCAGTGTGGACTCCACCGTTTACGCTCTTTCAAGGGAATATTATAAGCTTGCCAATTACCTAGTTCTAAATTTCAAAATGCACATCTTACTATATCGCGTGATCTAACAAAATAAAAAACACACTCTGCAAGTTGACATGGTGGATCTTTCCATAGAACTTGTCTTTGAAATACTGCTAACCATTCGTTAAATAGGATACAGAAGTCAATGAGTTAGATGAAGCAGGGTAGCCCCGCCAATGAGCAAGTATTTATTTGCCTCCATATTCCAAAATTTCATCTAATTCATGAACTTCGGGCAGTGACACCGCCTATATTTCCTCTTAATAAAATGTGCCCTAAATTACGTCACCATTTAAATCCTCTAATACATGAACCACTTTCTTTTAGTGATAGTGTACATGTTTCATTTTAAATATTTCCACGTCCAATTCTTTTTGTACTCTTTTGCAAAATGTCGCTTCGCCTTAGTAATTTGCACAGTATCACCTTTTTTACCTTAACACCAGCACCAGTTGGTTTCACCAGCCTATTCCACACTTGTTGAAACGTATCTTCATTCACAAGAGCGGGTGGTAGTTTATGTGCGGTGTGTGACCTAGAACTATACCCCTGAACTAGTTTCGCCAATACATCAATATAACGATTTGCTTTTTAAAGTAATATATTTTCACATTCTTTGCTTCAGACTGCGATTTAGACGCTCTGCAATGCTTGAGTTAATATCGGGGTTTTCGGCTGGGAAAAAATGAATATTATGTTTTTGAGCAACTTTTGAAATGTTTATTTAGAAACTCTGTATCTTTATCTGTTTGTAGACGTACTGGTCTACGTCTTCGGGTAGATGCAAATAGTTTCACTGCGTACCGGCACTGCCAATGCATAGCGACTAAATAAATCAATCACTGTTAAAACATACCGGTAGCCGTCATTATATTTTTTAAGACTTTGTAAATCAACCAGATCCGCTTACCACTGATCGTCGATGTTAACCACAAGATAGGGGAGTTGTGTTGAAAGCATTATCGCACTGGTTAATGCAATGTATATGCCGGTTGTTCTTTTAACCAATCTTCTACTCGTTGTAAAGGTATTGATTTCTTTACAGGTTTCCATAACTCCTGAGCCGCTGGAAACGAAGCAGGATGTGCTGGATTGTAGTAGATATTAGCCAGCTTTTTCATAGTTTATAGTTGCACCAAGTGACAGCTCTACGTTTACGTGATGGTCCAGGTTCCTCCACCCCTTATTCTTCTTCCTCTGTTTCTGGAGGACCAGCAGCAGTCAGCGTTCGAATATACTCTAGACGTTGAGGGTTGGTTACCTATATATTCTAACGGTATATTTGATTTTGCTAATAGTGTTGTGAATGGTTCCCAGCCAGTGGGTGGAATATTTTTCTTACGACACCTAACAAAACCATCTACTAAATCTACTAGATTATCACCAGGGATTAAATTACCATATATATTAACGTTACCACATACACCACATGCACCCCAGCAAAAACAATGTTTTTGTTTTGCTTTTATTTGTGTAATAAAGACCTTGCTTTACATCGACAGGATTCGGGGAGAGTAGATAATTAGTATATCATCAGCGTCATCGCTCACGTACACCACCACCTCATGATTCTTGGCGGGTGTGTGGGTTTTCGAACAACATGTAAATACTTTTGTAATACCTCTTTGTACAGTATCCATTTATTCTTCTACACTCATAATCTTATTACTTAAAATTTGTTTAATTTCAGTATCGAGATTTGAAACAGTCTGGTAATGATGTAATTTTTGGCGAGATTAAAGTAACTTTTTTTCGCATGCTGCATAATTACTACTTAAACAGACTAGACAATATGCCTCCTAGAATGGGGGCAATCAGTGGTGTGAAAAAGACACTGTACAATTATTTGTCTTTTCTTTTCTTTTCGGTCCTTTCTTTACCAAATAACTAAGTTCAGTTTTGCATTTCCGCAATTTATTTTTCTCTTTTTTATTTAACGGTATATTTCCTTGCAATACGTTATAGTAACATTCACAAATAGAACAAATCATTTCGGAATCTGCATTTTGTTACAATTCCTTACGTACTTTAGGTTTTGCCTTTGCCAGAAGGTCTAGTAAGTGTGCACTGTGCTTATTAATAATTTTTTTCTGCTTCTACTACTACTACTACTCTATTCTAGTGGTTATTATATAACACATTGAAGTTGTTTTATAGGTGCATAAACATAATTAAAAGAATCCGATGGAGAAACATTTGTTCGTACACGTTAATCGTCAGCAGTATTTTGTTTTAAATCAAACAGTAAATTACCATAAGCTTTTCGAGTTGGGTCATCGTCGGCCTCTTGTGTAACTTTTGCGTTACCCGGATACAATTGACGTGCTTGGTAATTAATTTGAGCCCCATCTCTGTTTTTTAAAACATATTTTGTAGTAACTGTTCAAGGAAATATCTCGCATACCTCTGGCCTTGTGGAATATATTCTGAGTAATAAACATGGTGACTACCTTTCGTGAAGAATTCTACAATCTGTCGACGGAAAAATCATCTATACAAGGTAAATCTTTTGTGAAGGTACACCCAGGTACACTCGTCATAACACCATATTACATTTTTAATAAATTACTGTAGTGATCGGTAAATGTTTTGACAAAATATGATTTCCCGTATGCCGTGGAGCCCGCTATAATGCATGTTAAAGGGTGTCTCCACTCCATCTTTCTCTCTAATATACGTCTTCAGAAAAATAAAACATATATTATTTACCTATCAACTATCATGTATCAATAATAGCTTATTTTCATTGTCATATCTAATACTTCCACACGCACCCTATTCAGGTCGAAGTAGTTTAAACTTATATGGTGCTGTATCGTATGTACCTGCAATCCCTTTTCGTTTTATATGTACCATCTGATACATTTTACTCTGCGCAGTGATAATTTTACTATCTTTAGTTCTACCGATCTTTTGTGGGTTTATCAGATTCACATCAGGTCATTAATAAGTACCATATTTTTTATTTGCTCAAAATTCACAACCTTCATTCTGTAGGCGTTCCTTTTACTTTGCAGATAGTTTTTATATTATCATAGCTAGATGCCTGGTAAACACAAATTTTAGTCGCATCACTACAGAACTCCCTAATAAACGCATTTGGGACTACAGACCCTAATTAATTTTTTTACTGCCCTAAATAATCGCCTACGGGCAGTTTTGCCCCCTGGTTGAAACGCGTAAATAAGACTATCCGCATCCATATATATTGCGTTCTCCCCAACATCTTCTAGGTATTTATACAGCTCTAGGCGTGCATGAGCTGTGGTATACGTCGTTATAACAACATATGTGTTTTTCAGAGACACATTGACATCGTCCAGCACGTGCCAATTTAATAACAGTGCATCTTTATCAAGCGATATTACCTGCGCCACCTCTATATTTTTATCGGTTAATTTGTCAAAGAATTTCGCAGGCCTCGCGTATAATATATATATATGGCCCATGTCTTCGTTTTGCGCAAATTTGCACCATAAACTGTTTAGTTCCAATTTACAGATACTCTTACGTTCTTTATTCTTTCCCCCATTGTTGTACGATCTAATTGTACACCTTCCCGTGTGTAATAATCCCGAATGAATTTATTTTGAAGTTCTGTAGTTGTGCACCACTGGGACCACCCCTGGGCCTGAGTTTAAAGTTTCATTAAAAGGTTTATGTACCCTGTAAAACGTCCTTCTGCCACCCTGTACTCCCAAACCTCCTGCGTCTCCAACAAGGTATATCCCACCTCAATAGCCTTGTGCGCTTCATCAACTACCCAAGTCCCGCTTAGGGCCATCTCCTCTTCAGTATGATAATATTCCACAGCCGTGTTCAACGTCTCTGCACACCGATGATATAGAGAAAAGAGTAGCTTACCACCAGTGCGGAATGGGAGAAGGGACGTAAGGGTGCTGAGGAGGCAATACAGCGCATTTCACTATTACTTCAAACTTACCAACAGCAGAACAGTTGGTGCTCATATAGATTTTCAATGGATGCCTTATAGGGAATTTCTTCGTCTTACAGCAGAACGGATATAGGGAGATGACGTCCACGTAGAGCAACTCCTCATCCTCTGCTGCTTTATAATATAATTTCACGGCGGTACATGGTCAACCGTATAGATCATCCCTCGGTCTGATGGGCTCTTTCCTACGAATCGGGAATTCGGCAGTAAACTCGCTAATGCGAGAATTTTCGCGCACTTGATGCTTCCACTCACATCCCCACATTCCATGACCATATACCCTAATTCCTCTCGACTCGCAATTTTTCTAACGGTCTTTTCGTAGCGTAAATTGAGTTATCATCACGATCGTTATATAGCAGTTTGTTGAATGACACTTAGGGCACCCGTGAAAAAAACAACCTACATACTCCCACACATATACTTAGTTATCTATGCGGGCGTACCCGTCTACTTTAAACATGCCGTTCACTACTAATTAGCGACCATTGGTCGGATGATGAATTGTAACCCTGTGATTTTTCCCTTTATATATCAGTCACTGCTTTGCCGCATGAGACTGTTGGTCGGCCCAGCGATATCCATTATTTGGAATAATCCCTATGGATTTTTCTTTAAGGAAATTGCGGAGATACAGTAAATTACACGTCGATGCTATACTACTAGCCGAAATTAGAGAATTGACGTTTGTTATAGATTGAAACTTCTGCATAAACCTTACACATGCTGTTCTCATAAGGACTACGACTAGATGGCAGTATCGTATTAGTTCCTTTTTAAAGTGAAATGTCTGCTTTGATAAATGTTCGTTGTAGAAGCGCATATTTTTGTACGTTGTTTCTCCTGCATAAAGTCATTCGCATCATATTTATTATCGGATGATGTGCCCACATATTGTTGATTATTTCTAGTGTTAAAGTAGTTGGGGAATACAACTTAGCGGTTGGAATGTCAAAAACATCATCCAATTTAGCCAGTGGCTTGGGGAAGAATTTCAAGCTCTCGATAAACTATAAATATTTACACTCCATAGACAGTATTTTACAGCTTTTCATAATTATTTTCGTTGTCCACTGTTTAACGCTAATTATGGTGCGTAGAACAAAGTGCGAATCGTAGTCTTTTGCATTATGAGCAACACAGAAATTTTTATAACACCTCTTGGTCTGACACTTAAATAATCTAAAAAAATACTATACAGTTCTCGGCTTAGAAAATATTATGTTTTCCACCTCACAAGCCACATGAAGTATTATCTCCACTATTTGCACAATGATAACACACCTGCTGTGAAACTAGTAGGTTCGGTATGTGTTCCATCACACCGTCTCTCACCACCTCATCCTGTCTACATTCAATATCGTAAAAGACCATTAACCATTTTCTAATACTGGCGTTCATATTAGGTTTGGGACGGATATAGCATAAATAGTTGCGCGGCATCATACTATCAAAATCTGTACAGTATTTTTCACCACATTGGTGGGCATTTCTACCTGGTTTGATAACGTAAGCGTTGAGGCATAATCTACAAACTTTTAATTTCGAACATATCCTCGTTGGAGTGTGATTCAGCATACACCCATAACCGTAAAACGCCGATTGCACTAAATTGAATTTAGAATATTTGTTGCTTTTTCACATGGTGTGCTTTTCTGGCATTTACTGCATAACGCAGTACAGAGAACATTATGTCTTTCCTTACTTGCATTCTCTCTGTGACACAACTCACAGAAATATGTACTGCTAAAGGCCGCCGTCAAATTTTAATTACATTATAGTGATTATTTAAAAATAGTAAATAAATTTTCTTAGGGCCACCTACACCTTGAAAAAAGGGGTTTTCGCCCGACAGGTCATCATACATCGTAATTGTGTAATCTCGTAAATACGCTTGGAATTTTCTCAATTCCGGTATTCCACCACTGGCCATTAGAACAAACCTGGCCTCGTTACACAGCATGCGTGTTTCAAAATTTATCAATATCTTTCGTTGCATACGATAACGGGCAGTTTCCTTTGTATCGCCTTTATTATCCACTAAGCCTTTACCAACTATAATTGCCTGTGCAAGGCAATTACTCCCTGTATTTTTAACAACAACAATACCGTTACAGTTTTCCTATATCCATCGTGCTAAAATTCTGTTTTCGGTAACCCTACCCCACCAGTAGCACCACGTGATGGAAATCAATCATGAATTTATCTTCTCGCATGAATCCTGCGTTAGATTAACCACCTTTTACCAAGTCAACCATACAAATTCTTCATTCATATTGAACGCGTCTCTGAACGAGCACCAAAATGACTTGGCATTATTATCAAGATTCCAGAGTGTTAATCCCACCTGATGGTGCTTCTCTACAACCACCATTAACAT
>JAGDQP010054222.1:0-13387 GCA_022664845.1 Lepisma saccharinum
ACTAAAACTTATTAAAAATTACTTAAGAAGCACCACGGCGTAAGAAAGACTTTCAAACTTGACTATTATTGCTATTGAACATAAAAGAGCTTCAACTATTTCTTATGATAACATTATCAAAATTTTTGCGGCCAAAAATGCTCGCAGGCTAAAATCAGTTTTAATCATGTAGTTCAAATTAATCGGTGTATAGATTTTTCGTCAAAGCGAAAAGAATGTCTGCAACGTCTTTGAGAAAAGTATATTTGGAACAGAATTAATATGTTTATGAATGATATTAATATGTTGTTTTAGTAAAAAAAAATCACGCAAGTACTGAAATTTTAGGATTACTTTTTAAGTATATTATAGTATTTCTTTTACGCTCGCGTATATGTCTCTATATAGATAAATGTATATCTGCATGTATGAATGCAAATGTGACAGTACGCATGCATGAATGTATATAATGAAGTATGTATTTATCTTGTTTGATACCGGTATATTACGTAATTATAAATACGTATCTAATACTCAGTATTAGCCATAGTATTTAAGTGTTATCTTTATGCTTATTGTATTTACTATTAGTTTTCCCATTTTTCTTTTTTTTTAATCTACACTAATATGTGATGTAATAAATGAGTTTGTATAAGTCTCTTGTATTTGGAGCTATATTATTCTCTCTTACGAACAAACAAACAAATTTATTCATTTTCAAACGAAAGCTAAATGAAAAGTGAAAGCTGTACAAAGTTATTTCTAAAACGTGTAAGTACATAACGAATGTAATATATTTTTGTGGTTAAAATTATTTACATTACAATATTTAAAAATCGATATAAAATTAGTTTTATTTTAAATGTAATTTAAGAGTGCAATGTATAACTGAATAACACTTTTCTAACCAAACCTCGGCAGGGAAGGGGGCGCCAAATTGCCCCGGTTGACAGAAACCGTAGTTGCGGGCCTGGTACCGACAATCGTAGATGCACTTTTTTTCTTTTCTATAAGTATACTCTTCCATTTTCAACGAAGAAAAAACACGGAGTTGCTCGCGCTTGATAGATTCTCCCGTTCGCTGATCCCGCTCTTAGATTCTTGCTGCGCGCATGTATTCATCCGCTCGAAAATGCAGACGACACATGACAGGAAGTACCTTGGCCAGGAAGCAGGGATTGAATCTCACCAGCGCTGTCTGATTGCTATCCCTACTTCATGGCCCCAATCCACGAAAACCAACAAGAATAAATTTGCAGAAGTTTTAACGAGACAGTGCTGAAAAAAATAATCATTCGCTTATGGTAGCACAAAAGCACTTGACGATTATATATATCTAGTCTTTAAACTTCAATGCACAGACGGATCTTTTTCAAATTTCTCCCGTGTGCTGATTTATCGCTATAAATTAACACAAAATCATCGTAAAAGGGCAATGTTTCATGCTTAATAACAACCAACGATATAGAAATATTAAAAAAAATAGAAAGTAGGATCTATAACATGTTCCTTTTAGAAACATTACGAAAAAGTTTCACTCAATTCTATTTCCCTTGGCGTAATCAATTGACACGTAGAGTAATCTGCGCGCTCTACCGCCAGCACTAGCGAGGAGCCTTAAGTTTTCACTAGCGAGGAGCCTTAAGTTTTCACTAGCGTCTAACCACAGGTCACTGGAGCTAAAATGGCGGCTGACTAAAGCGGAAGTGGCGTTTTCTTTTCTCGTGTCGTCTGCAGTACAAACAATGCTTGTCCGCTGATGTTTGAATGATAAACGGATGATGTATTAATTTGTGACGAGGCAGTAATGCGAAAGATGTTGGACGTATATCAAAACCTCAGCAAGATGATGCCGAAACTCAATCAGGGCTATGAGGGTAGGCCTATACAATACAAGGAAGTGTGGTATCCTACAAATCGGTTGCAGAAAGGAAGACTTCGTATTTATGCAAAATTGTTAAGTTGTCTTAACACATGAAAAGTTGCTAAGTACTTTTTATGATCGTTTTTGTATTCCTACCAAGAAGGGTGTAGGGAATTGAATGATAGCAGTCGGTAGAGTGGGTAGGGGGCATATTCGATTTACAGTGCCTGTTATCCTGACAAGCTTTCCATTGTTCACACCTGGACTTAAACGTTGTGATGGTTCCTTCAATAACGTCAGAGCCAATTCCTTCTAAAATATTTTCCCTTGTTATTGTTGTTAAATGTATTCTTGTAAAATGACCAAAATTGGGCTGTATCTGAAGATCGTTAAATAAATAAATAGTTTTTTCTTGTGTATAAGGGCGCAATTTGGTATCATTTGTATTTCTAACGTGAAGTTAGCACCGACTCGTCGTAGCTCAGTGGTGAGAGACGCGAGGAAGCAGTTGAACGAGAAAGACATGCTTCAGTGCTCAGCGCGTGTGTTCTAATCTAAATTGGTAGTAAGGGTGGGTGAGTGGTTAAACACAGCAAAGGTATACCTAACAGGTATGATAATTAAACGTATTAATACTTTAAAGGTGAATTTCAGTTCAGTTCCGCATAGGCCAGTAACATACAGATTACACGAATTTATAGAGACGAATTTCCACTTGACTGAAGACCAGATTGTGAGTATACAAGTTGACAACTATCGAAAATGTTTATTTATTAAACTTGTTTCCGAAGTTTTGTGTGAAAAAGTTCTAAACGAGTGTAGTTCGGAATTGTGTTATGAGGACGAAAGTGGAAGATATGAACTAACAGTGGAATTAGCAGATAAACTATAACATTAGTCAAATTGTCAATCGTACCCAGTGAGTTACCGGATAGTGAAATAAGTGCAGTTCTAGGTGAATATAGAGTAGTGAAAACAATTCGAGACGAATACTATGATAGCCAGCATCGTTCTAAAGTGACAACGGGACGTAAATTGAATTTTATGCAATTGGAGAAAGCGATACCGAGTTTCATTGAAATACAAAAACAACGTTACTTGGTCACCTATTTTGGCCAGGAAAGGACCTGTTTTGCGTGCAATCAATCTGGGCATCAATATGAGTCATGTGCTATTCGAAAGAAAAGGTCACAGTCGCAGGACCACAAAGGTAAACAAAATATCAGTGGTGTAGCCACAGAACCCAAAGTTCCTATACAACAGCAAATATTAATATCAGGGGAAAATACCATCAATATTAATAGTGATAGTGAATTTCCCAATTTACTTAATGCAATTAAGTCTAGACAAATAGATAAAGACGAAAAAATAGTGTACCAGAAGGTTGAAGATGGGGACGCCCTCGTCCTTATTCCCACTGAAGTGACCCCCTTGCAACTAGTAGGTTCCCAAGTGCTTAAAGCTTCCAAACCTCCAGTTAGCCTTAATACCTTAGGAAGTGCATCGACCACTACTTTAACAGAGGGATCACCATTACAGGATTCGACATATGACCTCAAGGAACAAGAACATGTGTCTACTGAGGTGCAACACGAAGATGATAATATAAGTGACATAACAATTCAAGAACCAAGTGACACTGAAAGCAATTCAAGTGACATTAAACAACCCAAAGATCGCAAAAGGAAGAAGATCCGCCGTACTAAGAATATTAATACTTTCAACAACAAAAATAAAACAGATCACGTAAGTACTGTAAATGTACATCGTATTACACTTTCCTTAGCGCAACAAAAGGCTGAAGGAAAAACGGTGAAAATAAAAGAGGGTATACCGGATGACGCCCTTCATGGGAGTGTTACTAAAGTATAATTGTCATACATGAGACAAGTGTTAGTTTAGAAACTAAAATGACAATTATCACAGTTTGTTTATATGTAAAAAGGTAAACATGTTGAGTATCATTATATATATTACATATCTTCTTATGGCGACTCCAATTACCCTTACCTGTACTAATATTGGGGGTATGTACACTAAAACAAAATATGTTGCACTAAACGATTTTTTGTTAAAATCTGAAATTGATGTTGCCATATTAAAAGAAGTAGGCCCAGAAATAGAAAATGTGCACTCCTCTTATAAAATTTACAATAGTTCTACATATAATAGACTAGGTACTGGTATTCTTGTCAAAGACGGTATTCCATTTAATAATGTAAACTACCATCCTAGTGGACGTATTATAAGTGGTGATATATATGGGATTATCATAATAAATTGTTACGCGTACTCAGGTTCTAACCAACGGAAACAACGTAATGTTTTTTTTTGCATCAGAGGTATCACCTTATTTGAGTGGGGTACATGATAATTTGATACTGGGAGGAGATTTCAACTCCGTACTTGAGAAGGAGGACCAAGACCCCGGATTTAATTTCTGTCCGACCTTAAATGAAATTGTTGATAAATATCCCTTAACGGACATCTGGAAAAGAAAAAAAGGACAATTAGTCGGATATACGTATATTACTCGACAAAGTCATTCAAGAATCGATAGATTTTACACCACTCTAGAGTTTTTAAAAAGTGCTCTAGAAATTTTTCGATACCCTGTTTGTTTACAGACCATTTAACATTACATTTAAAGGTTAAAATTCCGAATGAAAAAGTACTGCGTGGGAGAAGTATATTTCAAATGAACGAACAATTATTAGAAAATCCCGATTTTTGTAACATTTTTGAGAATAAATGGAAATACTGGGTCACACGAAAGAAACATAAAAATTTACTTGATTGGTGGTATGGTTATTGTAAATTGAAATAAGAAAACTGTGCCGTTGGTATTCCTTTAAATTGCAACGTGATCAACGCAGAATCTATAATTTTTATTATAGATGTCTGCTAGAAGCTCAAAAAGATGCAATTATTAATAGTGAACACATTTCATTGGTAAATAAATATAAAATGAAAATGTTAACTATACATCGTAAAAGACTGCGCGGTATTCAGCTTCGTTCTAAACTTCCAATGTTCGATTATGATGAACAATGTTCACTTTCTCATGTTCTACAAGAAGCAAATCGTGGGAAAAGAAAATTAATGACAAAAATTCGTGATGAAAATGATAAACTCTATGAGGGTACATTGGATATTCAGAAAGTGTTTTACGAAACTTATAAACACCAGTTCGGTCAAGAACGAGTTACAATTCAGGATGATAATTTTTTAGCAACTGTACCTTTAGTAATTAATCGAAATGATAATGAAAATTTGACTAAACCCTTTAGTAATATTGAGATTAAAAACGCCACTTTTGCGGCAAACAAACATAAATCTACGGGGGAGGACGGGCTTTCTAGCACTATCTATCAACGATTTTGGTATTTAATAGGAGATACAATGACAGACATAGCAAATGCGTGGATTATTGAAGAAGAAGAAGTGAAAAGACCGAATCCCGCTATAGTAGTTTTTGTACCTAAAATAGCTCAACCAACCAAAGTGAATCACTACCGACCGATTTCTCTCTTATATAGTGATACAAAAATAATAAGTAGATGTATTGCGGCCAGATTGTCACTACACATGGAGAAATTATTGGGTAACTTACAATTTGCAGCTATTAAAAGTAAGAGTATTTTTTAGTTATTACTTACTATCAGAGACTGTATTACAATCTCAAACGAGTGTAATTTATCTACCGCTATTGTTAACTTAGATTTCCAAAATGCATTTAATAATATTAACCACTCATATTTGTGGCAAGTATTACAACGATTTGGGTTTAACAAAATATTTATAAAATGGATAAAGTACTTATATAAAGATGCTGTTACAAAATTAAATATAAATAGCCATATAACGTTACCCATTAAGGCAATTACTGGACTACACTAAGGCTGCCCTATAAGTTTACAACTATTTGTTGTAGCATTAACACCATTTTTAATTTTGATGCAACAACAGTTCACTGGGTTAAATATTACAGAGCCATCATTAAAGGTATGTGGTTTCGCAAATGATATGACAGTGTGTACATCTTCTTTAGAAGATTATGAGAAAATGCTAACAAATATCACGAAATACGAGCAAGTATCAGGCTCTGTTTTGAATTATAAATAATCTAAAATATTAGTAATAAATAATAAAATTGAATTCCCAGCTAATGCACAGATACCGATAGAAGACAGAGTAAAAATACTTGGTATATATTTTACAAAAAACATTAAAGAAACAAACAACACAATATAATTATGATTTGATTATTAATAGAATAAGGCATTTGAGCTTACTAAATTTAAGTAGAGTATTTATTATGTTTATATTCTCGTGCAAGATATTTAAATATGTTCATTTTAAGCAATCTTTGGAATATAGCAAGTGTCTTGGCGTTGCCCAAAATCGATGGTAAAAAAATTCAAAGTATATGTGCATGGTTTTTGTGGAGAAACTACGTATTTAGAGTTAGATACGCTGATATTTGCCAAGTTACGAGCGCGGTGGCCTAAACCTTACAAATGTTTACTACAAAACACAAAGTTTATATATCCGAAGGTCAATCGCCTTATTCACAGAAGCAAAAGACAGTGTAACGAAAAGATTATTGAGTTATTTTGTTAACAACCGTGATGTGACCTTTCCTTTAGCTATATACGATTTGCCACACGGTTGTGTTTATCTGAGAAGTATCTTGACAGCTTATCTGTATAACCGAACAAATCGCGAGGTAGATAACATGACGTGTAAGCAATGGTACGAGTCCTTTCAGTCAACACTAGCGCCTCCTATCAAGCTAGAACAACAAGAACCGAATTATAACTGGACACGGATCTTGCACAATGCCAATGTAAGAGGTATTGGAGCAAACAAAAAACAACTTGGTTCACGGTCACACACAACATTATAGATACAAAGTATAAAAGACATAGGTGTGGGTTTAGCATAGATAAAATATGTATACAATGTGGTACAGACGATACTTTAGAACATCGCATTACGTCATGCACTCATAGTAAAAAGATATGGTACAAATTACAAAAAATCCTGGGATATGTTACAAGACAACCACCCGTAGCAATTAATATTAAGATGATTACTAGACCAGATTATGCCTTTTCCCCACAAAGAATAATGCGATAAATTGGTTCATTGCACAAACATTAATATATATCATGTCGATTGAATCTGAAAATGATCCAGTTTTCTATATACAATATTTAATTAGGAAAAATTGATTGTTACAATGTGAGATGAGAGTAAAAAATATGCTAGATTTATAGAACATACTTTGAATAGAGAAGTAGAATTGTAAAAAATAAATAAAAATAAGTAAAAACATGTGGTGTAAAATGTGTAGCTAACAGTAAGGCAATGTATTAGTGAAACAGAAATTATAAAAAAAAGTGGTAGAGAGAAAAAAAGGGGTAAAAAACGGTCACATCTCAACGGTATGCCGACATGATTAACATATTCCTTGTACCTGAACGTATACCGTTCTCTTCAAATGAGCTGTTTTGGTTCCCGCAAGACGATGCTACATCCCACTGTGCGCAAATTTCAAGGGAAGCTCTGCTCTGACTTTTCGTAAACCGCATTATTTCAAGGAATAGCGACATGTTGTGGCCTCTAAGGTCAGCAGATTTGAAGGTTTGTGATTACTTCCGGTAGATGGTACTTTAAACAAAAGGTGTATCTAAGGCGCCCACATGTCATTGCGGAGCAGGGAAACAACATCCGTACTGAAATCAGAAACATTCGTATTCAAATGTTGGAAGAACGTGCCATGGATGACTTTCACCGCAGGTTGTCCGGCTATCAACATCAAATTGATAGTCACCTCCAGGACCTCATTTTCAAACATGGACTTGCCTGTGTATATTTTACAAATGACAATGTATAAGAGTGCGATGGATCTGTTTATAATTGTTAATACTAAAATGCAGTATCAGTTTTATTGCATTAAAAAAGTGCTAGAGTGTTGGCGTTGCATTCGGGAGGTCGTGGGTTCGATCCCAGCGGCTGAAGATTCTTACTGACAGGTTTTTTCAGGGTTCTCCCTCAGTCACACCAGGCAAATGCTGGGATGGCACCTTCAATATAGGCCCTGACCGACACATTTTCCGAATCCTTTCCTCTTCCTTATCCTGACCCTAGACTTAGATGCCTAAAGGCAATAAACAAAATTCAAATCAAATTAACAATTAGCCTGTTTTACTATTTATAACACCTGTTAAGCTAATTTCACCGAACCTTAAGTCAGTAAACCTAATGCATTGAATGGACTCGTTTTGTACTCCCCTTCACGTCTGGAGTTTAACGAAATTACTTTTCCTCATAATTATTTATACGAGCTACGGGTTAATGTTGCTTTACGTCTCCCAAAATGTAAAACTTACAGGAGAAATGTGGCATTTCCAACTTATGTAAAAATGTTAAAACGTACAATATAACAATGTTTCCAGTCATGGAAATTTGAAATTAAAGTCGAAGGACGAAAGATGGGTTGGATTATTTAGCTCCTTGTTAGTTTGGGACGAGCACATAGCGTGGGAGTAAAACGTCATGTGCATTGCATATAACAAAGAACAAACCTGTTATCGCTCCCTCCGCAATGTGTCCCGTGATTTTCGTAAAAAGTACGTGTCAAAACTCGAACCATGAGTATTCATCTGCATGCCGCCATGCTTTTATGTGTTGATCAACTCGAGCACATAGGTAAATTTAAGGAAATGGAGACAGATTTTTGCAAGACTTGGTGGATTAATGACTGTCGCTAGGAGTTGGTGGAAGTGTCTCTGTGAACTTTTTAGAAGGGAATAATTGGTATAGAGCGTAGGTATGACACAATAGCTGGCGTAAGCTGCGGACCTAAAGTAAAATTTATCCCGAGGTTTTACAAGGTGAAATGTACTTCAAATAATGCTGTTTCCATTATTTCGGGTGCGTACGAAGTAGAATGTGACTCATAATAAACGGTAGGCATAAATGGAAAGACAATTTGTTCAAGGACTTGAGTACTTGCATCAAAATCCCCCCCTCACTTGATTTTGCATTACATTTTGCATTGTACACTTCCATGATAATACAAATGGAGACAAATTTAATGCTTTTTAATGTAAGCTAATCTACAAGCTCAAATAAATTTAAATCGAAACAGGGGGATATGCGGAAATGCGATTCCTTTGTAATGCGCATTTTGAAGTACCTGCTATGTATGATTTCAATATTCTGAAAACGGTCACAACTTGACTCTTTGTATTTTCTGCTGTGTTGTGAGGAAGTTCAGCACTTTAACATAAGGCGATAGCAGTGTCGTATTAAGGTTGCAAGTGTTAGATTATGTCTGACTTTTAAAATAATGTTTATAGAAACATCATGGTGAAATATGTAATGAATTCCTAAGGTATTTTTGAATAGAAAATGTAGGATTTCTTTTCAAATCAGTGAAAACATTGTAGAAGCACGTGGAGAATTACAAACAAATATTTATTATACTCCGGGCATTCTCCTAGTGAGATTGAGGAAATTCAATCAGGTGGATGCCGTGAGAGAGTTCGAAAGTGCCGCCTCTGAGTATATGCAATTGTTAAAGAGCGATTTAAAATACTTGTTCGCTTAGTGGTGAACAAAGTAAAGAACACAGAAACGTTTGAGATACTTCCACCGAGTAAACTTATTAAAAAGATAATGTGTGTTGATGGAGGAACTCCGACACATCCCGCTTAATAACACTGAGTAAATAATAATAATTAGTGTATATTAATAGTTAACATTAGAATTCCAGAACCCTCTCGTGAACTAACCGTGATTTAAGTCCAGGACCCTGGCACTAGGGTGTTAAATCATGTTGCAGCTTCATGAACTAAGTTTGAATTAACGTATGATCATGATGCGTAAGACTGTACAATTCAAAAAGTATACTCGTACTTATGCGGGTATATAGCCGCCGTAGTGTTTGAGAAAAGAGAGAGAAAAAAAACAGGTTCGATTTCAAATCTATCTTGGTTTCTTCGGGAAACACAAGTAATAAAAGATACAGAAGAGGAAATAAGAAGGAAGAATTGGATCCTTCCTTTCTTTTCTATGTGTGAGCCTGAGGTAGATTCCAGGTGCATATAAACATATATCTTTTGTGATTTCACTCTTTTCAAAACTACGGAAATCGATGTAAGTACAAGCACGTATTTTGAAGTTTAAACCATTTGATTTGTTGCTGCAGATCTTCATAATTCAAATTAATGCTACTAATATCACAATTCTGTATTAATACTGCATATTGGAAAAAATCTGACTTAAGAATAGCTGCTATAAGCAAGAAGTTGTGTTTGATAACCCATAAGGCTGATAACATTTCTTTTTTTTTTTCTCCTTTCGAAGCGTTGTTTGTACGAAATAGAACATACTTTGTAGGAAATTGTGTAAATATACACATTCCCGTAAGGTATGATATCTTCTTATTTTAGTTTCTGGTCCATGGTCTTACTGAATAGTATTGGTGTCTGTGACTAGGCAAACCAAGCTCTGTGTTGATGTTTACACTGTTACTTCCAAAGGGAGCGAGCGCTAAGCTCCTGTGGTCCAGGCGGTAACGTCGCGTAGTTCAGGTCACCAATGGGTAGATAAACAAGTGGGTTCGAACCCCAAGACCGACCATCCTCACAAATTTTCCAGGGTTTTCCTCAGTTTAAATAGGAGAGTGCCTAGATAGTGATAGCACCTTCACTTAGGGCCTGGCCGCTACTGGCCTGAGCTAAAGATGCCTAAAGGCTGTGACTATAATTCAGTTCAAGTAAGTGAATAAGTTTGTTATTATCGTGTTTGAATTTATTTTAAGGCCTTTAGGCAACTATGGTTCATGTCATATGGATGATGATGGGATGAATTAGTGGAATGAAGAAAGTGGGAGGAAACCACGAAGCCTACATGGTACCAGCAGGGATCGATCCGACGACCCCTAGCACCAGACGTGAACACTCTACCAACTGAGCCACCATGGCCTACTATTATTGTGTAAAATGTAAAAGCATAGCAGATCCTTATGCAGTGGTTAGCAATACTGTGTAAGTGGAAGCAAGGGTACCACGAGAGCAAGTTTCTCCTCGCCTCACAACTCCTTTGTTTAATGTTCATCAAATCATGAACGGGTAGTGCATATATTGTCGCTAATAAAAACACTAGCACGTGGTATTCTCAACCTTGTTTTCTGCTCGTCTGATTTCATTTTCTTTGTTTTACCGTCGAGTAATTGATTTAAATTTCTTACGTATGTAGTGGCCATATTTGACGTTTCTTTCATTGTTTTATATAATGTCTCAATATTGTGTCTGCGCTCTACATGCCGCTGCCCTCTAAACTCATAATATGTCTTAAGAATGACATTTATTTGCTGAAACGGAGGAAAACCTTAGAAAACTTTTGTCAGGTTACGGGTAGCACAATTCATGCCATCGTGCCTCCCTGTCAGAGCTGAGATCAGAAACTTTTGGTGACCTGGCCGGAGCTATCCAAAAGCTTGATCTGATTGAATTTCGTGCTCTGGGGGTAACATTCCTGAAAGAAACGCAGTAATTTATTTTCAAGAATGAATTAAAAACTCTGGTTTGCCCTCCGCGTCAGACAAGGTCCCAAGCATATACCCGGCAACCCTGTCCAAAACTTCAAACGTTCCAGCTCTGTTCCCTGTACTGTTCGCAAGGCTGCGACCATTTTGATGAGTGATAATGCTTGATTCCTTGTAATCAGCTACTCCCGTTTCTGATAGCCGGTTGGTACAAAAGTGATTCAGAGTTTACTTTAAACTATAGGTCCCATACTTAGATAGCCATCTTTCGATGGTGAAAAATAGCAAACCACTATCGGTTCACCACTCCCAGATACCTTCGAGGGATAGACCTACTTCCTGGCAGAACACACATGGTCATTCAGCAGATCATTCATTTGATTGCTGCGACTAAGGAAAATAATATCATTTGCGTGTCTTCCCGTGCCAATCCGAGACCAGGTGTAACCACTAGAACGCGGGGAAGACAAACTTTGATTATTTTGTGTTGTGAATGTCTATTTTTAGTTTATATTTTAATATTACCTTATTTCGGGTGGTCGTACTGTTTTTCCACCAAGCTCAGCCGAGAAAAAGAGAGAACGTAGAAAAATTCCAAAGAATTCATTCAGTATGTGAATGAACGAAATAATTCATTCATTTTCATACTACGCAGATAATATTACCCAATATTATCTGCTTAATATGTGCGTGACGTTGACAGCTATTAGGGGCCGCGGTGGCTCGTTGATAGAGAGTTCACCTCTAGTGCTAGGGGTCGTCGATTCGATCCCCGCTCATTCCATGTGGTGATCAAACACCGTCTGCGTGTATTTTCTCTGGATTCTCCCGTTTCCTCCCACTTTCTTCATTCCATTAAGTCAGTGTTCGATTTGTGCAATTTCCACAGAGGGGGAAGAATTAGTGAAGTGTGTATTGCACGGTATTTTGGGATAGTCCATTTGCCATGTTAGAGGTATATATCTGTAAACAGTACCAGACAAGATTTTTGCACAGAGGGAGATAATCCCAACCATCCCCCGCTACAAATTGAACACTGCACTAAGTTATCCCATGATGCATCCGGCCTGAGCCAAACTTGCCTTGCCTACATGAAATCTGTCCCATCTCCGGGTGAAGAATAATTATTACTTTTTAAAAGATTAATGTAAAGCTAAGATCTCCAACAAAAGATGGCAGCACTATCTCCGTATATATCTAATGTATTTTTTATCGTTGCACGAAATTTCAATGCTGCTCCTACAAATTCAAGCCGGGAGCGTTCAAGGGAAGAAAGTTCATAACAAATTCAAGAGTTCTATCCGTGCCGATTTTTAATTTTCTTCCTTGTTGAAACAGTTTCATTGTTAAAGGTTTAGATATCCATAAGAACAATGAAGCGATTTCAACAACGAATAAGAAAGAAAATATAAAATCTTCCCTGAACGTTTAAACTCTCTCGGCTTGAATTTGTAGGAGCAGCATTGAAATGTCGTGCAACGATAAAAATACACATATACGGAGATAGTGCTTCCATCTTTTGTTGGAGATCTTGGTTCTACATTAACCTTAAAAATTCTAGGTGTACCATTTTGTTCTGATGCTCAATTGCTAGAAAGTGATATTCTATATCTTTATATAAGAAAATCTCAATATTTAACAAGCATTTTCTGCCTGTCGAATTAATCGGTTCAGAATTGCAAGGTTTTGTGACTTTTTGAACTTAGTGGCCTTCTGGTGCTTTTAATGAACTGTTAGTGTTGATTAACGTGTCGTCTGAGAAAGATGTTGTTAGGACATTGAAACTCCAACCCTTACTGTCTATTTTGAAAATAAAGTTAAGTGTAATATTCTTGTCAGCCTGTTTTAATTAAATTAAGTATGGATTCAAGGCCTCAATATAAATATATCCACTTTTTCTTAACAAAAGTTCTAAGTACAAATACCTCACCACCTTTTATCTCTCGTTTCATCCCGGAGAGGGATATTTTTGTAACCCACTG